>CM049829.1:2583619-2616119 GCA_027422435.1 Schizopygopsis pylzovi | reverse complement strand
AACGGCAGGGCATCATATCCATCATCCTCCATTAGAGTCACAGACAACATCATTACCTTTAATTAAAGAGCAGGAGGTCTTTCGTTAAGTGCAAGGAAAGACATAATATTATCTTTGCAAACTAGAATTAAGTCAGTGGTTTTCAACCAGCAGGTCATGACCTAAAACTGATAACTACCTCCATAATCATGCAGAGTTATGATAGGAAAATAGGCTTGTGTGATTAAAAACACTGGATAAACCGCAGATATTATTGTGTGTTAGAGACTAAATGAACCTGCTCCAGTTTGATTTATTTGCTGGGAGATATTTTGAATTCGGTCTCGTGCAGGTTTCTCCTCCCTCTGATGATCATTAAAGCAGGTCTCTCTTTGAAACTATAAAGCATGAAAATAAAGCATTCACGTAGATATTTTCAGGTCATTCCTGAGCAACTGTGCTACTTATGATCAAAAGATAAACAGTTATCATGACAAAACGAGCAATTGGCATTCATTTGAGTGATTTTGTACCTTCTGCTCGTTCTTGTAGTTTTGTGGTCACAGAGCGGTGTTTGTCCTGAAAAACTTTATTTTAGGCAAAACTACTAAAAATGAATGAAGTGAGAAACTATATTTAGCTTATTATAAATTGATCTTAAATACTGATAGAACAGTATAACAAATATATAGTTGTCATGCATCTCTGGGAGCGAGGAGCACAATCAAACTCTCTTTTAATGAAGACGCGGGAAAACCAAGACTGAAGAATACTGGGAAACTAATCAAACACAGCTGGGAGGAATCATAATCAATGAACATCATGTGATCAGGAAACACCATATATGGACATAAGAGGGAGGGAAACACAGGACATGGGGACACAAGACTGACAAATGTGTTTATTATTACATTAAATACATATCAATCAATATGAATTTCATATATATATATATATATGTATAATATGTATTATGTATAATAAAATATTGGTAATGATATAATATATAAACTGTGTGTGTTATATATGTATATAATTGTAATTATATATATATATATATATATACATATATACACACACACACATATATATATATATACATATATATATATATATACACACACACATATATATATACTACACACACATATATATATACACCACATATATATATATACACACACATATATATATACACACACACATATACATGTACACACACACACATATATATATATACACACACACATATACACACACACACACACACACACACACACACACACACACACACACACACACACACACAGTTGTTCATTTTTATGGGGACTTTCCATACACGTACATTATATTATACTGTACACACACACATGTATATATACTATCCCTATACACTCACACCTATCCCTAAACCTATACCATCACAGGAGACATATATGCAATTTACATTTTCAAAAAACATCACTTATTGATTATAAGCTGTTTCCTATGGACCAATAAACATGTCCCCACACACAAGATTTTGATATTCATCGTTGGACATTGTCCAACTAGGTATACCTACACACACACGACACACACACACACACATAACACAATATATATATACACATACACAATATATATACACACACATGTATTTACACACACATATACTATGATACAACACACACATGTATATATACACACACATATATACACTAAACACACACTATATATATACACACACAGTATATCAACCACACACATAACATACACACACAACATATATACATACACACATCATATATACACACACACACACACCACACACACACACACACACACACACACACACACACATAACACACACACACATCAACACAACCACACACACAACACACACACACACATATATATATACACATACACACTATATATACACACACACACACACACACACACGCACACACACATATATATATATACACATACACACATATATATACACACACACACACACACACACACACACATATATATATATATAATATATATATTTATATATAATGCAGTGATACACTATATGAAGTTTATTGTAAATACATCATGAATATTGATAGAAAGGTTTATGCTAACATAAAGCATCTTTAACAAATATGTTGTACTAAAAAAGGTGGTCTTACAGGAATGACAAAGTCATATAAAGATGATATTTGTATGAATTCTTTCTGTGTACTCTTTATTTATTGTGTTTATGGCTGTGTGACAGTGTGCTGGATGGCCTTGAGCTGGAGCAGATCAAGGTCATGTATGGTTTCTGAGGTTCAGGGATCATTAGACACTAAACTGAAACTACTGGCAACCTGTGCTGCCTTCCAGAGCCCCAGTGCCTGCTGGGATTTAACGGAACAGAGGCCAAGTTCAGTTAGCTGTGCGGAACAGAGAAACGCTCAGTTTCTGACAACACCAGATACAACTCTGCTTAAGAAAAACTGCACAAAACAAAAGGGTGATGTTCGGCCATGAGCCGCCTTGATGTGTGTGTGTCTGTGTGTGTGTGTGAGTGCGTGTGTGTGTGCGTTTGTGTGGTTCAGGTATACCCTACGTTATGGGGACAAAATGTCCCCACAACGATGGCAATATCCAAAATCCTTGTCCGTGTGGGGACATTTTTTGGTCCCCATGAGGAAACCAGCTTATAAATCAGACTAAGTGATGTTTTTTGAAAATGTAAAATTGCAGAATGTCTCCTGTGATGGTTAGGTTTAGGGATAGGGGCAGTGTAAGGGGATAGAATATACAGTTTGTACAGTATAAAAACCATTACGTCTATGGAAAGTCCCCATAAAACATGGAAACCCAACATGTATGCGCGTGTGTGTGTGCGTGCGTGCGTGCGTGCATGCGCGCGCGTGTGTGTGTGTGTGTCTCTGTGAGTGAGTGAGTGTGTGTGTGTGTGTGTGTGTGTGTGTGTGTGTGTGTGTGTGTGTGTGTCTCTGTGAGTGAGTGAGTGAGTGAGTGTGTGTGTGTGCGTGCGTGCCTATGTGTGCTTGCGTGTGTGTGTGTGTGTGCGTGTGTGTGTGTGTCCTTGTGTGTGTGTGCGTGTGTGTGTGTGTGTGTGTGCGTGTGTGTGTGTGTACGGCACAAAAGGACTGACAATCACTAATACATCAATTTGCATCAGATCATTAGTTTGCATTGCAACAGGATGTACAATTTGAGTATTTTATAGATAAATAAAAATACAAATTCAAATTAATTTACAATTAATTATTACATAAAACATATTATATGTAGTTCAATATATAATTCTTACAAATGATTAAATACTGCCGAGTATGAACGTTTTCCGAGTTTATAAATCTGAAAACAATGTGGTGACATTTTTACAGCCAAATTAAAATCTGTTTTGATAGCTGTTAATTGTTTTGGCACTATTGGATAGTGTGGATAAATAATAAATTGAAACAGGATTTTTTTTTACTACATTTAAGGGAATGAATAGGCATAATTAGTCAAAATTAATGGTGTAATTATGTCCTGTTGTTGTTTCACTGATTTCCTGTCAATCAAAATCCTGTGTGACTAATTTAATGAACGCATGCATTGAAAAAGAGCCAAACCTTAAATTATGAATTTTGCCCAGCCCTGCTTTCACACACCACGATGTGTTTTTCGTTCTAGTATGTTGTGCATACAAATTGATTTAGGTAAAGGCAATAGGCCATGCTTTCACATATTTGTTCTTTTGTCTCAGAATGAATGAGAGCTGTTTGTTTCCTAAAGGTCTCCATTTAAAATTGCGGTCTAAAATTGCATCGCCAAGAAATGTGCAGTTTATCACAGATAAATGCATCTGATGCCCGCGAGCCAAGCACAGGTGAGTGTTTCACAGGAGCGTCTCACAGAATTTAAAGAGGGCATTTCATTTTATTTTCCCCCATAAGGTCCACGTATAATGCCAGCAAAGTGTGTTGCATCAAACCTTTGCTTGCACTGTGGGAAAAAGTTTTTGTATTTTGTATTTTAATTTCAGTTAAAGTTTTAGTTTTTTATTTGTGTTTTTTCATTTATATTAGTGATTGTTTATTTTTGAAATTATGACTAGGCTATATAAGTTTTCATTCATTTTTAATTTTAATTTAATTTAGTACATCTAGTTAAACTAAATGACAATGATGTGTGTGTGTGTGTGTGTGTGTGTATACACACACACACACACACACACACACACACACACACACACACACACACATACTGTACACACACACACACACGCGCACACACACACACACACACACACACATACTGTACACACACACACGTTGGTTTTTATGGTTTACGGGGACTCTCCATTGGCGTAATGGTTTTTATACTGTACAAACTATGTGTTATTGCCCTACACCTAAACTTATCCCTCACAGGAGACGGTGCATTTCTACTTTCCCCCAAAAAAACTCACTCTGTATGATTTATAAGCATTTTAAATTATGGGGACACTGAAAATGTCCTCATAAATCACCTTCTCCTTGTAATACCTATGTCATACCCATGTCATTATACAAATTTGTGTCCTCATAAACCACATAAACCACATACACATACACTTGCACACACACATACACATACACACACACACATGCACACAACTTCATGGTTTTGGGGGGGTTTCATTTTCTAATAACCCTAATAGAGTTTTTAGCAGAGTTTCTTTGTATTTTATATTTTGAAGACATTTGTGATTGGCAATGAAAATTCTGCACTTTAATCCATACATTATTTACAGTTTTTTTCCAATCGCTATGACCTTTTTTTCAATACTTCTAACAACCTTTCCTAAACTCTTAACGCACCAACACACCTACAACACACAATTGAAAAAAAAAAACAGTTAATTTAATGCGCAAAATCACACATGGCAAACTAAACTCAACACTAACGTTCAAATTACAATAATACACAAACACAATACACTACATCTACCAAAACACTGCAAACATGTCTCAAAATCAAATTATTATTCCAAAACACTAACACATGTTCTCTTCCAACGGGAACATTTAATCAATCATAGCACAATATCATAAAAACACTAACATCAAACAGAATTACAGAAACTGTGTTATTGTATACGTGTCTGATCTTCCCTTATACAACACTATATTGTATTGATCATAAATTGTGTTTTGCAGTTGTTGTTTTTACTTCTACATTTTTGTTTCATAAGGTTTGGTAAATGCATGCATTTTTTTTTCTTTTGCAACAAAAATTCAATATAAAAAATGAATGACCCATCTCAGAATAGCTTTATATGGTTTGTGAAAAAAGAAGACAGGGACAGAATTACTGAAGTAAAGGCTTTATTTGCAACAGGACATTACTGCAAGATAACAAAAATATGCAATACAGTTGCCATTTATTAAATTAACGTACAAAATATACAAACAGAAAAGCCACAGAAGAATAAAATATATATAAAATAATATTCTGCATTTGGCCACATGTTCTACATCACACCTGACATCTTCTTCTCTGGCAAGGTGTCTTTTCTTTGCCTTATCCTCCCCTGCCAGTGTTCAGCTGTGATGTCTTGGCATGCAGCATCCATTGCATCCAGGAGGGATATTTGGTCAAAAACCTTCCGTCTCCAGGTTGAGGAAAAACTCCTCAATGAGGTTGAGAAAAGTGGAGTAAATCATTCTCGGATAGATGTCAAACCAGTCTGTGACTGCACTGGGAATGGTGGAATGCCACATTGTTCCATGTGATCACATATATTGACAAGTAGCCTTTCTACCTCTGGCACCAGTCTTTCGTGCAGGTTTACTAAAATGTCTGCAGGAGTGCACTTTTCTGCACAAGATCAGCCCAAAGAAGTCCTCTTTTACTGTATACTGTAAGATCATGTGATTGAACGAACCTCAACACCTGAGTGTGTTTCCTAAGATGCGAATCAGCTGTAATTTATATATTTGCAAGCAGCTGTTTCTTATTAATTAATAAAAAACGGGATATAATTGTGTTTAAAATTCACAATATGAACAGCTCTTCACTTGGACTTTAGCCTATAAGTTAGGTTTTGAAAATGATGTTATCTGTTCTGACATATAGCGTGAAAGCATTTGTAAATTTGGCAGTAAAATCCATTGTTTTGGTCTTGGTTGAGCATTTTAAATTTGTGTTAACTGCATGCATTTTGTGTCAAAGCAACAAGAAATGCGTTAATTGTATAGCCTACACAAACAGATGCTGTGCTAACTGCGTTAAGAGTTTAGGAAAATTGTTAAAAGTATTGAAAAAAATGGCAAAGGGTTGTAAAAAAAAACTGTAAAAAAAAAAAATCACAACATATCTCTAAAAATCACTTGCTGAGTCCTGCAGTTTAGCAGAAGGTGGTCTTATCATCTGTGCGGCATGGTTTGTCAAACAAACATTTGCTGATGTACAGCATCTATCACACGTCTCCATACTACTTACAGCGTTCATATGAATTTTAATTTGATATCTTCCCTGCTACAAATCAACTAGAATAGAACTGAACGTGCTGCACACGTTTCAGACTCGATGTCTTTAATGTGTGACTGCTTTGAAGACATTGTTTCATTTCTTCATAACCCACAGGAGCGTTCGAGGCAAACACACTGCTGATATGTTATACAAGTTCATTTGAATGTACTGTACGAAAGTACCTGTCACTTCATTTGCTGTAGTTAACTACACAGCAGACACCTTGTTATAAATCAATGGAATAGTTCACCCCCCCCCCCCCCCCCATTTTCTTTTTAATTACTCACCTTCAGTTTATCCAAGATGAAGGTGAGTTTGTTTCTTCATCATATTTGGAGAAATGTAGCATTGCATCACTTGCCCAGCAGTGGATGGGTGCCGTCAGAATGAGAGTCCAAACAGCTGATAAAAACATCACAATAATCCATCTTTAACATCTTTAGAAGACAAGCTGAAACAAATCCATCGTTTTTTAACTTTCAAATGTTCCTAAAGTACGAGCCTATTACCAATAATAATGATTCCTCCAGTACAAAAAAAAAAGTCCATCTCCTGTCGTCTCTCACATCAAGATGCATCTGTATATTTGTTTCAGAGCTCTTTTGGCTTGTAAACGGTGCTTGATCTGTGCAGATTTCTCTCCTGATTCAAACGAAACAACTTTTTTAACTGGAGGAGGCATTATTATGGATTATGGACTCGCATTTTAGTTTAAAACGTCTTAATGATGGATTTGTTTCAGCTTTTGTCTTCTCAAGATGTTAACTGATGGACTGGAGTGGTGTGGATTACTTGTCTAGTATTGTGATGTTTTTATCAGCTGTTTGGACTCATTCTGACGGCACCCATTCACTGCTGAGCATCCATTGCTGAGACAGTGATGCAATGCTACATTTCTCCAAATCTGATGAAGAAATAAACTCATCTACATCTTGGTTGGACTGAGAGTGAGAACATTTTCAGTAAATGTTCATTTTTGAGTGAACCATCCCTATAAAAGGACTACATTTTTCTTGGGCTTGAAATTAGTTAAACTTTATGCACAGCATAAAGCACGGTTGATTAACACAGAAAATCATTGTGAGAACATCTTATAAACTCAGCAAATTAGGCCATGTTGATGCTACATGCTGGGAGTTTTTCCCAGAAGGTTTTTGGTTATTTTGCATCTTTTCATACCAACTTCGGGCCACTTGGGGAACCTGAATCCAATGCACCACGTGACCTCAGTGTGAACCGTCGCATTAACATTCACATTTCTGCAACATCACAAGTTACTTCATCGTTCACAGCCGGAGCACCTATACGCTGGAAAAAAGTAAAAGAAAAGAGATGAAAGCAGCAGCGAATGAAGTCAGCGGGAGTCGAGAGATTTCATTGATACTTGGGGAAACACTTCAGTTGAAGCTAAACTCTAGGGAACGAAACACACTTTAAGCAAAGGTTTGCAATCTGCGATTACCTGAACTTCGCTTGTTTTTGCAGAAATGCAGGTGACGGCAGAGTTTTGGGAATCATGAGCAGGTCATTTTAGGGCGGGTGGGATCAGCTGACAGTAGATGTGAAGATCTAAGCCCAAAGAATCGACACAGAGCATTAGAGGCTGTAATGGAAACACAGAGAGATGCAGAACATCAGACAAACTCTATTAGATGAGACAGTTTTGTTTACACACGCATTATTTTATTAAACTGAAAAACATGCTGAAACAAACACAATTCAAGACTTTCATACATCAACATTTCAACATTTACATACAGATAACTTCGACATTTGATCATTCCACTCTATTTTTTATATTTTGCTTAAGTCTGATTAAGTATGGCTTTGTCTAAGGCAGGGGTCCCCAAACTACGGCCCGCCCCCACATTTGGACTGGCCCTCTGAACAATGCCAGACATATTTTGTCATTTTAAAATGTAATTTTAAATATATGTTTACTTGTATCATGTCTGTATTTTATAATTAATGTTGGCTTTCAAACTAAAATGTAATTTAACTTAGTTATTAACGTAGCTTAATTCATGTAAAAATTCACATACCAACAGAATGGTAGCCTACATTCAACGTAACGTTTCATCGCGATCGAACGCGAGGTGACGCGCGAGCCAGCCTTTCTTCTGACAAAGGGCAAAACTGTCCCAGAACTGTTCGACGCAGAATGGAAATGGGACCTCGCCTTTTTAACAGATGTTTCAGAAATGTTGAACGGCCTTAACTTGCAGCTCCAAGGGAAAACTAATATGTGACATATATTCCCACATAAAAAACATTTGGGGTGAAACTAGCACTGCTTGTGGGACAAGTGCAAAAGCAAGACTTCACTCATCTCCCCGTTACCCAAAGTCTCTCAGCTGAGAAACCAGTGGCCCCATTCCCAGCTGGAAAGTCAGTGGAAGCGCTGGAAATGCTGAAGACGGAGTTTGACGTGCGATTCCGTGAGCTACATGTCCACGCTAAAGAAATCCGTCTTTTCCAGAACCCCTTCGCTGCCGACATTGACGAAGCCTTGCCTTGTTATCAGTTAGAGTTACAGAACTGTGATGTTCTGAAAGACGCATTTAAGCCCAACGGTCTCATTGAGTTCTATGCTGCCCTCCCTAATGAGACATACCCAAACATCAAAAGGCATGCAATGAAGATGTCCACACTTTTTGGCAGCACGTATATCGGTGAACAAACCTTTTCATTCATGAAACTGATGAAAACTCTGAGATCAAGACTCACTGATGAACATTTGCATCAGTCTTTGAGACTGGCTGTGACAGGAATAGAACCTGACATTGTACATCTCACCACCCAGAAGTAAGCACACAGTTCACACTAATTAATATGCATAAGTAAATATTTTGATTTTGAATAGAACTGAAAAGTAATGATCATTTGTTTGTACGGTGCACAAAATAATAAACTATTAGGAGGCATAATAAATACAATTCAAATCATAATAAATCTTATCAATTATACTAGTCACTCCTGCCCGTGTAATTTTTTGCCATAAATCAACCCGGCCCCCATTAAAGCAAGGGAAAATGATGTGGCCCTCACAAAAAAAGTTTGGGGACCCCTGGTCTAAGGTGTGTATTTTTCACAGTATCTAGTGCGTATTCGGGTGTTTATTTTTTTGTTGTATTGTTTTTGTATTTTCTTTTATATGGTTAGTTCACGTATAGTGTGCTGTTTGTATACAGTTTGAGGGATTTTGTTTTCTTTTGTGTTTTCAGAAAAACTGTTATAAATAAAACATAAAAAAACTTCCAACATATCAGACTAAATATATGTTTTCATGAACTTGCCCAGCAATGGATGCTCTGCAGTGAATGGGTGCCGTCAGAATGAGAGTCTGATAAAAACATCACAATAATCCACACCACTCCAGTCCTTCAGTTAATGTCTTGTGAAGAGAAAAGCTGAAACAGATCCAACATTAAGACTTTTTTTAACTAAAATGTTTTGCTTCCAGCAAAAATATGATCCATTATCCATAATAACGCTTCCTCCAGTGAAAAGTGTTCTGGTTTGAATCGGGAGAGAAATCTGCAAATATGTTGACAACAGGAGATGGACTTTTTACTGGAGGAAGCATTATTATGGATTATGAACTCATCTTTTAGCCAAAGCAATGGTTTGAAGATAAAGACGTTTTAATCATGGATTTCTTTCTTACAAACATGCAAATTTTAAATTTTTGGGTGAACTATAAAAGAACATTGTCATAATGTACAGGTACTCTTTGTGACATTAATGCAACATGACCATTTTCAACCATGAATCAATTTTACATCAAACTCCTGTCAATATCAAAAGAAGTTACTCAAGGGTATTATGACGTTTTGAAGTTATTCTTCTTTCTGGATAAAAAGCCATTTCTTCAGAGTGAAATGTTCTGACATTTCCATGAGTTTTGGATCATTGGATTCAGTGGAAAGACTGAGGTTTATGATTTGAAAGCATTACGCTGAGTTTTCTCCTCGGGCTACGAGCAGATCTGATGTGAAACAGCTTCATAAATGCATTCTGTATTAATGATGGTCTCATCACATTTTCATTTCTTTTATGGTTTTGCAATAGTTTAGGACAGTTTTTTTCATCCATCTCCAGCAGCCCTAAAAGTATTTGGACATTAAGCCGCATTAAGCGTCTGAGTGTCACTGCACGCGATGATAAAATGATATTTTCTAAAGCAATGCCATTCAGACATTTTTAGGCACTTAACATGAAATCAACATGGATTTGCATCATCTTCTTATAGAGACACTTTTAAAACAATAACATCAGTATTTCCTTGAATACCCTGGTTTAATCAAAATACCTAAGATTATTGAAGTAAAATAGGTTATGAAAAGTGTATCATGATTAAGAGAGTTTTTGCTTCTAGAACAAGAAACACACCTGCATACATTTTTGTTTTTGTTTTAAGCACAAACTCTTAATTTTAATACATTTTTCAAGAAAACAAGACGTGATAAAGTGATTTTGCTTCTCGAGTAAATGTATCTTGATTTACGAAAGTTTCGATATTTTTACTGGAAAACAAGTCAAAAATATGTTTTGTAATGAAAGCACACCTAAAAATGAACAAACTGGTATAGACATTTATAGACATTTAAAAAGAAAAGAAAAAGCTTAATGATAAAAAATACACCACAAAATGACTTTACATTTTTTTTAATGAAAGTAGAAAAAAAATTCAAATGATTATTAAAAATGACGATTATTAAAAATAGTATCTTAATGGTTATGAAAATAACACTGGGTGGGCTTGAAATCTATCAAATCTGAATCTAATATGTTCATTAATATTAATACAAATAGTAGATGCATTTTGTAAATACTTTTTCACAATTAAAATTTTTTTAATTAGGTTTTGGGGTTTCATTTTAATTTTGACTTTTAAGTTTTAGTTAACATTTATGCATTTAGCAGACACTTTTATCCAAAGCGACTTACAATTGCATTCAGGTTATACATTTTCATTAGTATGTGTGTTCCCTGGGAATCGAACCCACAACCTTTTGCGCTGCTGATGCAATGCTCTACCACTGAGCCACACAGGAACATAGTTAAGTGACGATGCACTTACCTGGGTCTTCAACCATCCAAAGCCCTCATCACGACTGATACGCTGGGGTTTGAATTCACTGTCAAGTACAGAACAGGACAATGTAATATTGTCCCAGACACACTGTCCCGTAGTTTCCCTGAACCTTCATCACTCGACATACTCACTCGGCAAAGACCAAAGGATTCCTCAACTGTCTTTGCAACCTCACCGGTAGAATGGTCAGACATCGCCAAAGCCCAACAAGAAGATGCAGCAATCCAAGGACTCGTTGCTGAAGCTCAGTCAACTGCTGCTCCCAATCCCAGTCGTATCCACTGTGTTATGAAGAATGTTTTTCTCTTCAGGGACATATCTCGAGGACAAGAAGGAGCAAAACTTCAACTTGTCATCTCGACTGCTCTGAGAGCTTTATGAACTATGCTCACGACAACCACATCTCAGCAGGACAAACGAACAATTCAACGTCCCTACATTTTTTTAAATAGCTATACAGCTTTTATGAATTTTTTAAGTTTTAGTTTTGTTTCATTATTTTAGTAATTTAGTTAAAATATCTTTTATATCAGTTCATATTTATCTCAAGTAACTAACATAGATTTTTTATGGTTTTAGTTGTAGTTAACTATAATAACTGGAGTTTCTAATAACTCAATGAAGACTGAATTATTTATCGCACACATGAGTGGATGCTCTGCTCATCACAGGTGTCTCTTCTGTCCTGTCAGGGAGTTTGTTTTGGTCAGTAGGAGCTCCAGAATCAGCAAACATCACCAGGGACAGAGAGATGATGAGCTCCTCAGCGGTCCGTCACAAACACCAGCCGCTCCGAACGGCTCTGCACAATCACACTCATTTGACACGTTCCAGTCTTAGATCTCCAGCCTCAGTAACACATCAAAGTGGCTTTCTCTTTGATATCAAAAGTGCAGTCATGCAGCGAGACGCTGAATATCAATGTATTATAGTTTGGCATTGTGTTGAATGTGGGTGGTGAACCAAGCGTTACAGGCTTAAGAGAGCTCAAAAAAAGCCATGGGTCAACAGCAAAAATGTCATTCTCAGTTTAAAATATAACCAATAATATGTCCATTTTAACCTTCTTTATAATATTTCATTCTTGCATGGAAGTTACTAACTGTAAATAAGGTCTAGAAGTTGCTGAAATAATATAATTGCCATTAAAGCACAAAAGCAGCCTGGTTACTCCTGCGCTTTAATGGCAGATGTTCGGCTGATTTTTTAGAAAGTTTTTTGAAATTATAAAAAAAAATAAAAGCAGACAACTACTTACTCATCCAATGACGCATCTCAAACTATAAATATTGTATTTTTTTTTTAAAGAAATTGCTGTAAAATTTACAGAAACTTACTGGCAATTTTGGTTACCTGTAAGATTGTACATTTGCAAAAGTTATGTAAATCAATAATTACAATTGTACTGTAAAAATACGTCAAGCTCATACATGCTGTAAAATTGTTGTGATGGTGTGTAAACATTTGGTAAAATTATTTAATTTGAGTCCACTGAGAAGGAATATTTCTTGATATAAAACGGCAAACACTTAATTGATCATAGTAAAGTCACTAAAAACATGACTTTAACTCAAATCGTTGCAGTTTATCGTCAGCTAAAGCACGTAACGAAGAGATGGTCAGTGTATCAGTGACTTAAATAAAGCAGCAGAACATCAGTGTTTGTGGCTCATCATTGACTGAAGCACAGGCTGGACCCACAAAACTACATTAAACAGATCTCTCTAGTGCAAAATAATACAGTTCAGTTAAATATTTACTCTCCTTATAGATAACACCTGCTGTTAACAAGCAGAATCACTGAATGAAAGTATCAGTGTGTACTTTTATTTGATGTATATTTTATATTATGTATCTTATTGTCCGTTTTATTGTCCTGGAATTTTGGCTTATGACTAAAGAAAATAGATTAAGTACATATTAGAATTAAGTATGGTCTTTACAATAAATTATCTTTTTATTTTGTCTGACTTTTTTGTCTTTTACAAAATAGATTAATATTAAATCAATAATATAAAAGTAAATCAAATAAATGTATATTTTTATTTAGCAAGGATGCATTAAACTGATAAAAATATATATATATTTTAAATATTACAAAATATTCATAAAACTAATCAAAATTATAATTATTTAAATGTTAACTAAAATTAAAATGAAAAAAAAAATCTAGTGTAAAATATTAACAATCACGAAAATTGTATAATGGAAATACATAATAAAATGAACAGCGAATCGTCATATTATTATGATTTCTGAAGATCATGTGACACTGAAGACTGGAGTAATGATGTTGAAAATACAGCTGCGCATCACAGAAATAAATACAGTTTTAGAATATATTCATATCGAAAACAGTTATTTTAAATTGTAATAATATTTCACAATAAAACAGCTTTTACTGTATTTTTGATCAAATTAATGAAGCCTCGGTGAGCAGAAGACACTTTCAAAAATATATACTTTTTAAATCCCGTGACCCCAAATTTAAGAAACTGAATTATTTATCAAAGCATGAAGTCTCCAACATGTGCAGATGATAATAATGCATTAGTGTTAATTAGCATTATTCTGTAATAATGAGGCATGTTGACGACACCCTGCACATGTGTGTGATCTAAGCGCAGTGTGTAGGGGACACAGAAGGGCCTTTAAAACAGCAGGGCTCCGATTGGATTCTGATCCATTATGTATGAAGACGACCGCGCGAGCTGAAACAGAACAGCCTTGGGAAATCATTGTGTGCTAGACTGCCATTTCCTCCCTTAAAACCTCACAGCATGCAATTTCAGTGTTTTAAATAGTGATGTACTCAAATCTAGGCTGGACATAATTAATACTAATCACTTGACCTAAAAACACTTCAAAAATAAGTCTGACTGAGAAAAGCCTTTTCAAAGCTCCCGTGGCTCTTCTTTAACATCCATGCATGTTTTGAGGCATAATGCACGTGCATTATTTCTCCAGGGATCTTTACAGAAAGTATTCTGTCCTCACTTTACTTCATTTTTTTGCTTCTATCTCTTTTTGGGTCCTTAATGTGAAGGGCCGAACATAACCGAGGACACTTCAGAGAAAGAAGTGCACTTATGGTGCCATGCAGACTGAAACACCTCAAAATGACTAAAAATAGAGGTGTTTTCAGACAGGGCTCATGTTTTTGGGATGAAGATTACCTACACCTGAGTCCATGTGCTCGTTTAGATTGAATGAAACAGCAGTTCACATCTGGACAGAAAAAACACATCAGGTGCACAGCTTCATATTCATAACTCAAAAAACACATGGAGTCTGAACGTCTAGGTTACGTACGTAACCCCCGTTCCCTGATGGAGGGAACGGAGACGTTATGTCGTGACTACATAGGGGATTTACCTGGAAGCCCCGAACATCTCTGACTAAGAGAAAACGCCAATGAAATTGGCTAGTGGATTTTGCATACCTGAGCCACTCCCCGTGCATACGGGTATAAAAGGGCGACAGGTGCATCCACTCATTAGGTTTTACGCTGAGGAGCCGAGACGAGTCCCTGGCAACCAGCGATGGTTCAAGATTGTGGCATGGGGACATAACGTCTCCGTTCCCTCCATCAGGGAACAGGGGTTACGTACGTAACCTAGACGTTCCCTATCTGTCGGTCACTACGAGTTATGTCGTGACGACATAGGGGTCCTATGGAAAGCGCCACAAGCTGAACCCCGTCACAACCTTGTGGCATGCAGATGTTGACAAGCGAGTGCGTGACAGACAAATGCCATGCAAGAGGTTGCAACCTTCCTACCGCTCCAGTGCAAATTCGCTAACCTTGGTGCCCACCGGGACCACTGAGTACATCGCTGCTGGAGATAGCCAAGCTGCTGTTCCGTTCCCCACGGAATCGGAAGGGATTTCGACCTTCAGTGAAAGACAGCTTCAGGTCTTTCCTATTTGTTGTTACAGCTTGTCGTAACGGCAGGGAAGCGAGCCTTCCATAGAAGGGCGCTACGGAGGCCACATCCTGCCCGAAGGGAGGTAACATGTGGAGACACTGATATGGACTGGCCCAGGCTTGGGGCAGTACTACATACGACTGGACTCTGGGGCAGATCCTACCTAGGAGTAGGGAGGAGGGCTGCCAGCAGAACCTGACAGAAGCTCTGTCACAGGGAAGACACGGGTTTACCATGAGGGAAACCTTACCGTGGAAGAATACACATATGGGATTACCCGAAGGGGAATCAGGCCATACGGACACCTAGCCCAGTACAGGGGCTGACCGGAGACCCGGGCGAGCTAACACCAGTACTGGGCCTGGCGTCAGACTGCTCCGCCCAGTCTGACTGCCGGGGGTGCTTGGAGGATTCCACCAGGGTTCACCGTCCGGGGAACTGAACTGGGGGAGAAAAAGGCGCTCGTATCCCCGGGTGAGGGGGAATGGCGCAGCAAGCGTGACACCGGCCAGTTCTTCTCGCCCATTACTTACCCAATACACGGGAAGAAACTGGCTCAACGCGAAGATTGTAGAATCTTGCGAAGGTGTTCGGTGTCGCCCAGCCCGCAGCTCTGCAGATGTCTGCCAAAGAGGCACCGTGCGCCAACGCATGGGAGGAGGCAACACTCCTGGTGGAGTGAGCCCTCACCCCCAGGGGGCATGGCTCGCCTTGCGATTGGTACGCCAAGGCGACGGCCTCCACTATCCAGTGGGCCAACCTCTGTTTGGAGACAGCCTTCCCTTTCTGCTGCCCTCCGTGGCAGACAAAGAGCTGCTCGGAGCTTCTGACGCTCCGGGTGCGGGTCACGTATATGCGCAATGCTCTTACGGGACACAGCAACGCTAAGGCTGGATCTGCCTCCTCCGAGGGCAGTGCTTGCAGGTTCACCACCTGATCGCGGAAGGGCGTGGTGGGAACCTTGGGCACGTATCCAGGCCGGGGTCTCAAGACAACGTGAGAGTAGACCGGCCCGAACACAAGGCACTCTTCGCTTACCGAAAACGGCTGGAGGTCCCCGACCCGTTTGATGGAAGTGAGCGCGGTCAGGAGCGCTGTCTTAAGAGACAGGAACTTCAGCTCGACTGAGTCCAGCGGCTCAAAGGGGCCCCTCTGAAGTCCAGCCAGGACGATAGAGAGGTCCCAAGAGGGCACAAGGGGAGGCCTGGAGGGATTCATCCTCCTGGCCCCCTTCAGGAACCTCACGATGAGATCATGCTTTCCCAGGGACCGGCCGTCCACTGCATCGTGGTGAGCCGCAATAGCGGCTACATACACTTTCAAGGTGGAGGGTGACAGCCTACGCTCCAACCTTTCTTGCAGGAAAGAAAGCACTACTCCAATCGTGCATCTTCGGGGGTCTTCTCGCTGAGAAGAACACCAGGTCGCGAACAGACTCCATTTCAGTGCGTAGGTTTGCCTTGTTGAAGGAGCCCTAGCCTGAATGATGGTCTCTACCACCGCCGGTGGTAGAACACTCAAGTCTGCCGCGTCCCGTCCAGGAGCCACACATGGAGGTTCCATAGATCTGGACGCGGGTGCCATATGGTGCCGAGCCCCTGAGAAAGGAGGTCCTGAGGCCAGCTGTGTGCCAGTGCGTCTGTGCCGAGGGGGCCCTCGGTCAGGGAGAAGTACAGCTGGCAGTGGGAGGACTCGGGGGAGGCAAACAGGTCTACCTGAGCTTCCCCGAATCGACTCCAGATCAGCCGGATCGTCTCGGGATGGAGTCGCCATTCTCCGGGGAACGTGAGCTGTCGTGAGAGCGCGTCGGCCTCACGATTGAGCTGCCCCGGGATGTGAACAGCACGCAGTGACTTGAACTGCGTGTGACTCCAGAGGAGGAGATGGCGGGCGAGCTGTGACATGCGGTGTGATCGTATACCCCCCAGCCGGTTGATATACGAGACCGCCGCAGTGTTGTCCGTGCGGACTAGCACGTGCTTGCCCAACAGCAGTGGCCGGAACTGCTGCAAGGCTAAATGCACTGCCCACAGCTCCAGGCAGTTGATGTGCCAAAGCAGTCGGGGCCCTGTCCAGAGCCCCGAGGCTGCCTGCCCGTTGCATGTAGCGCGCCAGCCCGTGCTGGAGGCATCTGTTGTGACAACAGTATGCGGGACACTTGTTCTAGGGGCACCCCGGCCCGTAGAAAGGCAAGGTCTGTCCAGGGGCTGAGGGAGCGGCGACACTGCTGGGAGATACCTACTCGCAGTGTACCGCGGCGCCATGCCCACCTCGGGACCCGGGAGTGTAGCCAGTGCTGAAGTGGTCTCATATGAAGCAATCCGAGCGGCGTGACTGCAGCTGCGGATGCCATATGCCCCAGGAGCCTCTGAAACTGTTTCAGTGGTACCACATTCCTGCCTCTGAATGAACTCAGGCAGTTCAGCACTGCTTGGGCACGTTCCTCCGTGAGGCGTGCCGTCATACTCACCGAGTCTAACTCCACACCGAGAAAAGAGATTCTCTGCACAGGGGAGAGCTTGCTCTTTTCCCAGTTGACCCGAAGCCCCAACTGGCTGAGGTGCCGGAGCACCAAGTCCCTGTGATCGCCCAACTGCTCTCTGGATTGGGCTAGAATAAGCCAATCGTCGAGGTAGTTGAGGATCCTGACGCCCACTTCCCGTAACGGGGTAAGGGCGCCCTCTACAACCTTCGTGAACACACGGGGAGACAGGGAGAGCCCGAAGGGGAGGACCCTGTACTGCCATGCCCGACCTTCGAACGCAAACCGTAGAAACGGTCTGTGTCGCGGAAGGATCGAAACGTGAAAGTAAGCGTCCTTCAGGTCGATCGCTGCAAACCAATCCTGGGGCTGAATGCATTTGATCATGCGCCTGTGCGTCAGCATCTTGAACGGGAGCTTGTGCAAAGCCCGGTTCAAGACTCGCAGATCCAGGATTGGCCGAAGGCCACCACCTTTCTTGGGTACGATGAAGTAAGGGCTGTAAAACCCCTGCCTCATCTCGGCTGGAGGGACCGGCTCGATTGCATCCTTTGCCAGGAGGACAGCAATCTCCTCGCGCAAGACAGGGGCGTTCCGGACTGCCACCGACGTCTCGAGAACGCCGTTGAACTTGGGAGGTCGCCTGGCGAACTGAATCGCGTAGCCGAGTGGAATTGTGCGCGTGAGCCAGCGAGACAGGCTGGGCAGCGTGAGCCACGCCTCCAGACGCTGTGCAAGCGGCTCCAACGGCACAATCGACGTACCTGTGGAGGTGCAGCGAAAGGGAGTAGGGGTGGATGGCACAGAAGGCGGAGCGTTCTGAGGCATCCTCACCGAACTCCCTGGGTCCCGAACGGGACTGGCCAGAGGTGCGTGGGGAGGAATGTCGTCCCCGAACCGTACTCTCTTGGCTACTGGCAAAATGGGTCGTGGGCGAGAGTGAGGAGGCAGGGCATCGCACACTGTCGTCCCATGGACCTGAGAACCCGGAGGAAAAGGAATTTGCTCTTTCTTTGAGAAGGTGGGTACCGCTGGCCCTTGGACCAGCGGCGGAACAGAAACAAAACGAAACAGAAGATTCTCCTCCCGGCCCTCCACCGGGGGAAGGAGCGGCGCTGTTCTCGCCGTCTCCTGAGAAAGAGCAAACTCCAACATCTCCGGGTTGCCCGCGTCAGGGCCGCTTCGTCGATTTCCTGGACGACTTGGGGCCTGGCTGGGACGCGGGGGGCGCCGCTCTTCTGCGAGAGGCTCGACGCACCGGCCTATGTGTCGATTCGGCCTGGGGCGGAGCGGCTCTGGAGGACGCAGGAGGGCGCCCACGGCGACGGGCAGACCGAGGCCTGGCCCCGGGGGCAGCGGTGGATGGTGCATCACGCCGGGGCAGGATGTGCTGGATCGCCTCGGTCTGCTGCTGTACCGCCGAGAACTGCTGGGCGAAGCCCTCGACGGTGTCGCCGAACAGCCCTCCCTGGGAGATGGGGGCGTCGAGAAAGCGTGCCTTGTCGACGTCCTTCATCTCTGCCAGGTTGAGCCAGAGATGGCGCTCCTGGATCACCATGGTGGACATCGCCTTCCCGAGGGACCGCGCCGTGACTTTCGTCGCTCGTAGAGCGAAGTCAGTCGCCGTGCGCAGCTCCTGCATCAACCCCGGGTCGGTACTACCCTCGTGCACCTGTTTGAGCGCCTTGGCTTGGTGAACCTGCAGGATAGCCATGGCGTGCAGGGCGGAGGCTGCCTAGCCCGCAGCACTGTAAGCTTTGGCCGCGAGAGCGGCTGTCAGCTTACAGGCCTTGGACGGGAGACGCGGACGGTTCCTCCAAGTGGCGGCGTTTCGTGGGCACAAGTGCACCGCGACCGCTCTCTCCACCTGGGGAATGCCCGCGTACCCCCTGGCCACTCCGCCATCGAGGGTAGTGAGGACGGAGGAGGCGGACGAGCGGCTTCTGGCCGTGAAAGGGGCCATCCACGAACTCGTCAGCTCCTCATGCACCTCCGGGAAGAAAGGCACCGGGGCAGGGCGCGGTTGTGAGCCGCGCCCCGCTCCGAGAAACCAATCGTCCAGCCGCGAGGGCTCGGGACTGGGCGGTCTGTTGACCTCCAGCCCGATGCTCACGGCTGCCCGGGCAAGCATGGCCGTCAGCTCTGGGTCCGGTGCGGCGGTGGCGACAACACCCGAGGGGGGCAGCCCCACCGCACCTTCATCCTCAGAGGACGTGAACCCATCCCCCGATGCTGCGATCGACATCCTATCTACAGATGGCGCACCGAATGAAATGCTGGGTGCCCCGTGGGACAGACCAGCGAAATCACCCGGGAACCGGACAGGATGTTCGCTGCGTGAGGAGTAAGAGGTCCATGGGGGCGTGCCCGGCGGAGAGGCTCTTACAGTAACCCTCAGATCTCCCAGAGCGTCAGCCGGCGATCCTCTGCTCGAGCCAGAGAGATCAGCACGGGTGGCGGCAGAGGGTGCCAATCCTTTCATAAAGGAACGGCGAGATCGCAGCGAAATCATGCTCATACGCCCACAACAGACGCATGAGTCATCCACGAACGCAGCTTCAGCGTGTCGGCGGCCCAGACACTGAAGACAACGATCGTGTCCATCATCCGCAGACAGAAAACGACCGCAACCAGAAGGACACGGACGAAACGGCATCTTGAAAAAGACGCGATCGTCCGTGATTTGCTCTTTTAGAATTTGCTCTTTTAGTTGAAGTGCCCAGGGGAATCGCTGATGAGAGGGACTCCGCTGATCGCACCGTTACGCCAACCGGGAACAAAACAAAGATGAACGGCTTTGTGGAGATCAGCACTCTTCTCATCCACTCGGCTCCGAAGCAAAAATCTAATGAGTGGATGCACCTGTCGCCCTTTTATACCCGTATGCACGGGGAGTGGCTCAGGTATGCAAAATCCACTAGCCAATTTCATTGGCGTTTTCTCTTAGTCAGAGATGTTCGGGGCTTCCAGGTAAATCCCCTATGTCGTCACGACATAACTCGTAGTGACCGACAGATAGGGAATCAGGGTTACTTCAGTGTCATATTTTTGTTACCATTTTAAATTTAGCTAATTATATTTGTAATATTACAGTTTTTTATTAGTATATTATATTATTATAATATGCTATATCATATTATATTTTTTATTGTATTATATTTGTATATTTACTCTATTAAAGCTTTTATAATTTTTTTATTTTAATATTACTTTTGAAATTAAATTTGAGTTATTTCAGTTTAAACAAACTGAAAAAGAGAAATGTTGCCTTTTTTAAATTATATAATTTTTATATTCATTATATATATATATATATATATATATATATATATTAAAGTTTTATTCTATTTTATATCTATATATATATATATATATGTATATATACACACACACACAGTATATATTACAGTGTTAGTTTGAGTTATTTTAGTTAAACAAACTGAAATTAACATTGGTTTATTGTTGGTTTAATAAAAAAAAGAAAGCAACATTTTGTTAATTAAAAACTAAAAATTCCTAATAAAAATTTGTTATACAAATAAAGAGATTAGATTTATCAACAGAAACTCAAAATATTATAAGTTGATTTGTTTTAGTTTTAGTTGCTATAATAACCCGGATCTCAATGATTAATCTGACCAGTTAAAATGTGTGATATAATTATAATGTATCATAAATATGGATTTGAGAGAGTTTTAATTGAACATGCACCCAAACTGACTCTTGATTGGCATTGCTGCTTTTATTGAGAATGATTCATCAGTGCATGTAAATATTAAGAGAAAAATGCCTTCTTACCTGAAATCTTTCATCAATATGTATGAACTTGACGTTCTCTTTCTGTGACGTCATCGATCTGCTGGTCAACTTTTCAGCCTCCGGTCGATTCCTGATGGACGTGAATATCCTTATGGAAGTCAAATGAGATGGAAATGCTGTTTTAATATCATCATCAATATTAAAATTAAAATGAGTATGAACAATGAAACAAATATCAGAATAAAAATGTAATTCAATATATATATAAAAAAATCTAAATATTAACAAAAACTATAATAGTATATCACTGATACAAATCAACAGTTTGAGAACTTGATAACGATAAAAAGTTACTTTCAAATCAGTAAATTAGAATGTTATTAAATGTTGCAAATCAGCATATTATTATGATTTCTGAAGATCATGGAGTAATGATGCTGAAAATACAGCAGCGCATCACAGAAATAAATCACATATTACAATATATTCACATAAAAAACAACGATTTGAAATTTTAATTTTTACTGTTTTTGCTGTATTTTTTTAACAAATAAATGCAGGATTGGTGAACAATAAGAAGCTTTCACAAATCTCATCGATCCCAAACCTTTGAACATTGAATTAATCACATCATGACCAAAAGCATGCACTAAAACCGTACTTATTTTGTAAGTGATTATTTGTGTAGGGTTTCCAGCAGTGTTCCTCATTCAAGGTTCATCTCAGCACTTTCACAGGTGTGTTTGTTCATTCACTAGAAATGATATGTTCTGATTTTGTGCCATTGCACATGACTGCCCTGTTGAAATCCTCACACAGCGTCAGACGGCTCAAACATGAGCGTTAACATGAGATTTACACACAGACGGCAAGTGAGTGAACATCACAACCTGTACAGACATCATTACACACCACGGTACATCAGTGATGAATCTAGCTGATTAAACGACTAATGTGGGTCACTTTGCGTTTATAGAAACTAGATTGTAAAGTGATGCAAAACCTGAAAGCCTAAAGGGTTTTAAAAACACTTCATAGATTAGTAATATCTTTCTTTCTGGAGGAAGTGTTATGGATTATGGACTCATATTTTATCTGTTTCAGATTTGATCTTCTCCAGATGTTAACTGATGGACTGGAGGGGGTGAATTATTGTGATGTTTTTATCAGACTCTCATTCTGACGGCACCCATTCACTGCAGAGCATCCATTGGTGAAACACTGATGCAATGCTACATTTCTCCAAATCTGATGAAGATACAACCTCTACATCTACATCATTTTGAGCAAATGTTCATTTCTGGTTGAACTATTCCTTTAATAAAAAACATACTGTACTTCCAAAGAAGCCTGTCAATGAAGGAGCAAAAAACCAGAAGCAGAGCGTTTAAAGCCAATAAGAGACGAGTCTCCGGAGACGCTCCACTGCTCCTGCTATTGTCAGTGAAGTCAGGTAGCTGTGAGATCAAACCGTGCCCCCCGCCGTGGCCTGTATAAAGTTGAGATTAGTCTTGTTCTTTTGCAATTAGCCCACATTTCACTTTCCCTGTGCTGAGCAATCTAATAAAGCGATGTGCTCCAGCTCAAGCATCTCTCCAGGGCGGGTTACCACTGATCTGCATGCATGAGTGACGGCGCACGCAAACGACATCAGCGAGAGAGAGAGATTGCATCCAGAATACATCTTCATTTCAGGTCATTCAAGCATTAGGATTCTGGAAAGGTACCCGAGCGAGTGCATGTGAGCTACGGCTTATAGACACGCTAATATTCTCCATGCTCAGTTTGACAGCACGATTCAAAGGCTTAAATGTACTCACATACATAAACACTTGTACTGTATATTACTGTATGTGCATAACTGGTTGAATTCATGTTAAGATAAAAACAGGCAGATTTCAATTTAGATGGAAAGTGTATATTTAAGGTGCTGGACACGGAAATTTGATGTAGAAACAATTTTCACTCAGGAATAAATCACACAGTTAATTGAAAGAAAAGCCAATAATAAACGAGCAATTGTGAAGTAGAAAGACTGAAATGGTATTTTCTTGTAAAACATACTCCAACAATCTTTGTTTTATTGAAGCTTAAGATTATTTTGTACTATTTTCAACCACGCTTATGTAGTTTTTTCAAACCCATTTTTAATTAATGTGATTTTTTAGGATTTAACACCTTAAATAATGAATGTCAAGGAAAAGCACACTTTTTTATATTTGGAAATAAAACAGATTATTGGAGTATGTCTTACAAGAAAATACTATTTCAGTCTTTCTACTTAGAAATTTCACATTTAAATCAATATGTTACTTGCTGTTTCTTCGTTATTATTTTTAAAATGTAATACCAATTTCTGAGTGAAAATAGTTTCAAAGTAAATTCAATATACTGTATATATATATATTTTTATCTGTAAAAATATAAAATATATGACTTTCAGGAGTTACACTACTGCTCTTTTACTTTTATTCAGCAAGGACACATTCAATTGATCAAAAAATTAATTTCAACAATAATAATAATCAGAAATCTTTCTTGAGCATCAAATCAGCATATTAGAATGATTTCTGAAGATCATGTGACACTGATGCTGAAACTTCACAGAAATAAACTATACTGTATATTCACATAGAAAACAGCTATTCTAAATTGCACTAATATTTCACAATATTACTGTTTTTACTCTATTTTTAATCAATGCATGAGCATAAGAGACACTTGTACAGAACGGTAGTGTATTTTGACAAAAAAATCACTGAATAATGTGTTCAAGCGCTTTAAAAAAGAGCTTCATATTTCTGTTAATAAACCCTCTGGCCTTAATTTCCATCATTATAGATGTGCCTTCATCCTTCATCCAGACTGAGAGAAGGTTTAAATGATTGTCTGTGTTAACTGACACGTGCTTCTCGTAGACATTGAGCTGAACAGAACTAGGAATATCTATTTCTTTAAATGAGAAGTAGAACAGCTGTAATATGAAAATCCAACAACACGACTCCCTCTCAAGTGCAATCTCAGAAGTAAGCAAGTTCAGAGAGGAGTAATCTCATTCTCTCGGCTCCTCCGGCTTTTAATCACAGCTCTGTGTGCTGCGTTTCCATATACTGCTGCCTTAATTGTTTCTGAGTCAAACTCTGCTTTGACCTGATTTATAAGTGTTTATACCCCCCCCAAAAAACAAAAAACAGCTCTGGCCTCTTAGATGAAGGCTGAGATTCTCACGTGATGTTCTCCAGGGAATATGTCAAACTTCATGATGTCCTCCCAGTGCTTTGTTTGATCTTGCTTCTAAAAAAGCAGCTTGTCCTTTCTGGGAAAAAAGAAAAAGAAAGCTTAAAGCACACGCATGTTGTTCCAAACACACTTTTTATTCTTTGGTGCATCTCAGAAGACGACACCGGTGACTACAGACACACTCATGAAACAGCAGTTGTACCACATCTAGCAGGCACTGTATAAAAAGAGGACGTTTTAAGAAAACTTACATTCAATTAACTTCAATTAGATTTTTAGATGTGTTCGTTCACTAGTAATGGGCAATTCTGAAACACTTCTTTGTGAAGCTTCGAAAGCTTTATGAATCATTTCTTCGAACCAGTAAAAAATCACGTGATTTTAATAAAGGAAGCTTCGCTACGTTTCAGAAATTCGCCGCTCTGTGTCAATCTCTGTCTTATATCTTATATCAGTTTTAGATATTTTAATGCCACAAAACATTTGCAGTTGGTTTGTGAAATGTGTTTTATTGATGTTATTGATTGCATTTACTTCATTTTGACGAGCAGGTGTTACCAGCGAGTGTTTCGTGAACTTCAAATCAGCGAATCACTTTACCACGCAACTGATTCAGTTTCAAAAGTTTCTCCCGTCACTAAAGAGGAAATGCACTGACATCACTTCCTGTCAGAACACTCCCAATCAGCTGGACTGTGGCAAAAGAGCCTGCTGCAGTAACACAAACCAGAATCAGCTTAAACTAAAGGTTGTTGAACTCGATATAGTGTTCCTTACAACTTACCAGAGATCCAGTGGTCCATGATACTGATGCAGCCAGGAATCGTGTTTCCAGACATTGTGCCTGATTTCAGCGCCGGAGAATGACAACGACTACAATCTGGTGCATCGCATCAACGTCATATTGTCCAGCCCAAACAGTTATATAGTTTTTGTCAGTGTTTATTTAAAAACAACCAGTTATGCATAATATAATATGGTAAATATTGAATTGATGAGTTGTTAATACGATAAAAACACAATATATAGGGTGTGATTATGCAGCAGAATTCAACATATTAATAAAATGATAACTGCAAATCCATCTTTCCCTGCCTGGAGTCCATTTGTTTCTGTGAAATGCATGGATTCATTTGCTTTACCTTTCTTTAGCTTTTGGGAGTCTGTACAAATATACCTTGTTAAATGTGTTTGTACAGTCAATCGCAAAGCTCTTTCTCGATTTAGATGTGTTTTGTGTGTTCTGTCACAGCATTCACACTGAAAACTAATGTTTCTCTTCAGTCGTTTTACCACTCGGTGGAACCGCGGTCACTCCAGCTGACGGTGACGTCACGTGCATACCCTATATTGCTCACTAGATGCAAAATGCTCATTCAGCCAATAAATGAATCATAAATGATATCCACGTAATATATTCATGTTGCAATGGAAACTCAAAACCTTAACATTTTAGCAATGTTGCTCAATTTGAAAATCTTTGTTCAGAACTGTTTAGTTGGTACAATATCATTTATTTTATATAGTTTCAAATAAATCACCTTTGTATTATGTGTGACTATAAAACTGCAAAATATATTGGCCTAGTTGAACTTTTTTTTAGTTTGCATGTCTGCAAAAAAAGTTTGAATCGCCCTAAAGAAAGGAAGCATCATAAACTCTTGATTTAAACACAGAACGGTCGCTTTGAACCCGAGTCAATTTACACTGATCACAAAGCATCGAGAGCTGAAGTCCAGCGTCAAGCTCCCGCCAAACAGAACCGAGTGTTTGAAGCCGAGACGGTTTTCCAGCTCGACGGGGAGTTCGTCTCGCACAGCCTAAAGTCTGACAGCACGAATGAACTTCAGCGAAGCCTGAAAAGAGGATGAAAAAGAATAAATGGCACACCTATTAAAATGTGTTGAAGTGGATCCCCACCTAGTTCACTTCCTTTTATCAGAGCTCGGCTTTAATCCTGATTATCATTACATAAACGTTTGATTTGAGCAAAGCCTTTCCACTTCCATCAGGAGTGAGAGTAAGTGAAGCGGTGTTTCATGAGAAACATTCGGCCGAAGTAAACACGCCTCAAGGACAGTGCGTGGGCCATGAGTTATTATTTCCAAAAAGAATAACAGCGGGATAATTTCTCCAATAAATGAGATGATGTGACCGGCTGCAGGAAAAAGCAGATTATCATTAATAGCACGTCACATCCTTCATTCCCAAGAAATGAGGAGGAAAACCAGCGGCTATGTGATGGAGCACACATTAAATTCCTCTTCCTCCACCGTCTGTGATGGGATCTGCTCAATTCAAAGTAGTTCAGCTACTAACAAAACACACTTCAGCTACTTAAAGACCCGATCAGCATGGGGTCAGTTTTGTGGCTTCCTGTCAATGTCTGTAGCTTTGGGCTCTATGTTCTAAAATAATTCACAGTATGCTAATATTTACACTTAAGGGACAGTTATCCAAAAATGATCATTCTGTCATTATTTACTCACTTGACATATCAACTACAAATTAATAATTTAATATCATATTATATAAAATAAGTTAATGATAACTTGTTTTTAAAACAATAAGAGTATTTTTGCATGAATAATCAAAGTACAAATGTAAAAAAATAAAACTCTACAATTATTATATATGAGAACCTGTCATCTATCTTCTCTATCATCTTCTATCCTATCTCTCTATCCATCCATCCATCCCCATCTCATCCATCCATCCATCCCTCTCTCATCATCTCCATCCATCTCTCATCTCATCCTCTCTCCTCTCCCTCTCATCTCTCTCATCATCATCCTCTCTCTCTCCTCTCTTCTCTCTCTCTCTCACTCTCTCTCTCTCTCTCTCCACTTCTCTCTCTCTCTCTCTCTCTCTATCATCTACTCCTCTCACCTCTCTCTCTCTCTCTCTCATCCATCCATCCATCCATCTCATCTCATCCATCCATCCATCCTCATCCATCCTCCATCCCTCTCTCTCTCTCTCTCTCTCTTCTCTATCTCTCTCTCACTCTCCATCCTCCATCCTCCCTCTCTCTCTCTCTCTCTCTTCCTCTCCTCATCCATCCATCCATTCCTCCCATCCATCCATCCCCTCTCTCTCTCTCTCTCCTCTCTCTCTCTTCTCATCCATCCATCACTCCATCCATCCATCCATCCATCCATCCATCCATCCATCCATCCATCTCACCCATCCATCCATCCCTCTCTCTCTCTCTCCATCCATCATCCATCCATCCCCCTATCTCTCTCTCTCTCTCTCTCTCTCTCTCTCTCTCTCTCTCTCTCTCTCTCTCTCTATCTATCTATCTATCTATGTTATACGATTAATAATACAGCTATGTCATAATAATTTAACAATTATTTTTGTATGTATTTGTATGGTGGGGAACAAAAATGGTCTGTTTTTAAAATGGTAAAACACAACTAAACCGTTAAACTCTATTATAAACCGAGTTTTCTTGAGCTGTTACACGTACATACAATTAGCCGATGCATGTGCTGGAGTTGAGGAGCAAATATGACAGATCTCACAAAAGCTATAGTTAAAATAAAAGTTATATTACTTTAGAAAGTCTAAGGCTACATGAAGATTTCCAAGTCATTAAAAACTCAGAGACACAGCTGGTAGCATTATTTCTTAGCTTAAAATGTGTTGTACCAGAAAACCTTTGAGGATGTTGAAGAAAAACTACAATATGCTTGATCACAGCAACTGAGGAAAAACCTGCCAAAGACTTGAAAGGTGACCCAATGAAAGGAGGAAAGCATTTCAATGCAGAGTATAAGAACACAAGCAAGTATGGCCTTCGTGTTGGGTGTATCCAGATGTTCTGGAAGAATGTTTTATGGAGTGATGTGACCAGACCAGAACTTTCTGGACCCATGAATCAGCAAAATGTCTGGTCCAAACAAAAGAGCAAAGCTAAAGCAGAAGAACACCATCTCTATGGTCAAACATGGAGGAGAACCAGTCTTGTTATGGGGTGTTTTACTGCTGCAGGAAGGGGAAATCATTATTGTATGAAGGACATCATGGATTCTTTGAAGTATCAGGCCATTTTGGGAAGAATCGTGATGCGTTTGGTGCAAAGACTGAAGATGATGATCAATGTATTTTCCCGCAGGACAATCATCCCTAAGAATGCATCCGAATCTGCTTGTGCTTGCTTCAGGGATCAGTTGTAGAATGTTCTTGAGTGGCCTGTTAAGTCTCCAGATTTAATTCAAATGGAAATTATTTGTTGAATTTGAAGAAAGCAGTGGCAATGTGAAAGCCAAAGATGTTCTGAAAGCGGTTTCGGTTGAGGAATGGGCCAAGATTGCAGTAGAGAGGTGATACAAGCTTCTACGCACCCTAAGCAGTGTTAATCAGTGGTTTGAAACAATAAAAGACTGCACCAATATTGAATGATTCTGAACAAATGTTTAGAGCTAATCTGATTTTTTCCATTATTCATCAACTTTATATTCTTAGAATTGCTCAAATGTGTGTTAATGAATTTTCTTTAATAGTGTACTTTTAAATTAAGCTCAGATGAGCTTTATTTGTCACATACACAATTATAAAGAGTATAACCAGCAGTGAAATGTGTTCTCTGCATTTAACCCATCCAAGTGCACACACACCTGGAGCAGTGGGCGGTCCGCGGAGCAGTCGGGGGTTCGGTGCCTTGCTCAAGGGTCTCACCTCAGTCGTGGACAATTCCTGCCGGAGCCAAGATTCAAACCCACAACCTCGGGTTACAAGTCCAACGCTCTATCCTTTAGAGCCACGACTGCCCCTAATAGAATGCACTACCTGGACAGGAACTCCGATCTCCGACGCAGGAGGCAAGAGCTCTACCACTGAGCTACCAGGCTGGATAATTTAATACTTTATAATTTAGTGTACTCTAACAATTTCTTTGTTGAATTGGTTACATACAATTTTGTTCTCTGCAGCAAAATGTCTTGCAGGTCAAGGGGGTTGAATATTTTGGTTTCAACTGTAAACCCCCCCCCCCCCCCCCCCCCCACACACTTATTTTTTAATTTGATTTAATTTAATTCAACACTCAAACTTTTAGTTTGAGTTATTTCACATATGACAAATGTTTAATTTAGCTTAAATAAATATGATTCCAGTTAATGTTTAAGTGAACATTTTTAATGAATTTAATGTATAGTTTCACTTATTCACTTAGTTAACTATACTAACCCTGATATATATTTTCTAAATAAATAAGACTTATTCAGGAAGGATGCATTAATTGGATTAATAGTGACTGTAAAGACATTATATTTCCATTTCAAATTATTGTTGTTCTTTTGAATAAGTGAAATAAATTACATTTTAAAATATTACAACAGAAAATAGATATTTTAAACAAATAATTATTGTTATTATATTGTAATATGTATTTATATTGTATTTTTCATTTAAAGAAATCTAACTTATTTTCGAGATTGTTAATATAAATGTTCAAACCCAAATACACTGATTCAGTAGAATGATTGTAACATACATAGATGGATTAGGACAATTAATGTTTATTCACCTGTGTGCACAAAACAACATTAAATGAGGGATGCACTTCTACACTGTTAGTTGTGGAAAACATCAATGGTGCTAGTTTTATTGTAAAATGAAGTTAGGTTAGTAGTCACTACCTGTTTTCCCTCCCCATCCCTGCTTCTCTGTCCTGCTCATATCATGGCCAAACACACCGGGGAGATTTGCTCGTCTCTGTCACTGAGGGATGCATTCGTTGCCTACAGTATGTGAAGCTTTTGGCTGCTGAACATACAGAGCGCTCGGGCCAAAGGCTAGAAAGCCCATATGGTGCTCAGCACACAGACAGAGGCTTCACAGCGCTCTCAGCCTAATGCAAATCCTCAGCGCTTATCAGACAGAAGAGTGGGACTATTAGCGGTGATTGGGGTTTATGTGCTGTGTGTTTTATCTGTCCAGACAGCACAACATGTCCCGTTCCACTTCAGCTTCTGCCGAAGCACTTCAGTGGCTTCCCGCTTCTTCACGCTTGCTGTCCATTTGCAGCTTCACGTTCAGCTCTCACCGGCCCAATTCTTTGCCCTGCTGGAGCTTTGCTCAGAAAAACAGCAGTTACGTGACCTGACCGAGTCTCCGGTCTGTGGGGAGATGAACGGCGTTTCTAACAGATTCACTGAAATCTTTGCTTTAAAGATGAAGTGTGTAATTTCTCAGGGTTATTACCTAAAACCATAAAGAACATGGTAACACTTTACAGTAAGGTTCCATTTATTAACATGATATGCATATGAACTAACAATGAAAAATTCTGCTGAAGCATTAGTCGATGTTCATTTCAAATAATACATTTACTTATACAGTATGTTCTTAAAATCAAAAGTTGTATATGTTAATATTATTTAATGGACCTTATCTAACATGAACTAACAATGAATAGTGTGTATTTAATAACTAATATTAGCAAAGATAAAAAAGAAAATAAAAATACTGTAGAAATAGAATTGATCATTATTGTTAATGCATTAATGGTAACTAATGGGACTTTATTGTAAAGTGTTATTGAAAGCATTTTTTGTATCTTGAAATAAAATAAACGATAACTGTAATAAAATATTAACACTTAAACTTTATTTCAGCTAATTGCCAAGGAAATATTTATCTCATTTAGTTTAACTTTGTGTACTAAAATAACTAAAGCTGAATTAAAAATTATTTTTAAAACTACAGACATATTTTCAAAAACAAAAACACAATAAAATTACTAAAAATTTAAAGTAAAATGTAAACAGAAAATATAAAAATATATCCAAACTATTAATACAAATCATTATTATTATTAATAAAACTATAATTATATAATTGTGACCCTCTTGTTGAAATCCAGACTAAAGTCTCAAAATGTAATTATGAGAAACAAGCATCAAAGTTTGATTTTTACCATTAATTTCACTATCATTTCAAACACTGACACGACCTTACTCAGTCAATATTAAATACATAAAGGTTTCATTTTCAGAGAATGTTCTTTACCATATGAATGATGATTAGAAAAAAGCAAATCACAAAAAAATGACTTTAGCTGGGTTTTCACAGAGAGGGTCACAATTATTAACACATACTATGAGTATTATGTTGTTGATTGCATATTAAGCTTGGAAACAAGAAAGGCCTGTATGATATCTTTGCTTTTCCACTGGTTGGGGTCAGCATTAACTAGTTGACATTTAAAGAAACTTTGTTTATGAACATTTTTAGTTTGATCATGACGTCTCCATACAAATGCAATGCTTTTGACCAGGTGAAGTTATTATGTCTCGATTTTATATTTCGCATTGCAAAGTACAATTCATCTTGTAATTCTGAAAACCAAGAACACTTCCAGGTCATATTTCACTACAAGAAGTGTGGATAATCACTGTATATTTGTGCTTGTCTAGTTGGATAAACGACACTTAAACTAGAAATCAGTTAAGTAGTTTACTGGGTGCTCAAAGAAACTTAGTTTATGAACCTACATTTTTAGTTTGAACATGA
>CM049829.1:2473619-2578619 GCA_027422435.1 Schizopygopsis pylzovi | reverse complement strand
TCATTAATCTGTATTTATGATCGCTCAAGTAAAGAAAATAAATCAAATGAAGTAAATCAAGCTGCTTTGATTCTGACATCAGCTCGGGCTCTTTTCTGCAGATTTCCTCGGATATCTTCTCTGTGATTCTAACAAACTGTGTTCATCACGCTGACGCAGAGATACCGAAGCCACAGAACATCAGATGAGACTTTCATGTTTAACCAGTGTTCAACTAAACCTCCCTGTAAACTGTCTGTTTGGTCTGTTTCTGCTTAATGCATGCTATTTCAGTCTTTAGATACTCATAAAAACAACATGGATTATAACCCAGCTATGACAAACATGACACCTGAGGATATTAGGAAGGGGTAAGATGTGTCATCTAACAAACCGCATAATGTTTGTCATAATACATTCAGAAGGAATCCATTATATGCAGCTGCCTGTGAATGAGGGATGCCTGAGGAATGTGATAAGCATTTATTATGCTAAACATTCCTTTCATGTCAAAATTAATGTTCTCCGTGAAAGTAAAATTAATTTGATGTCAAAGCAAATTTATCCAAGTCTAACAATAAATAACAGACTACTGCTAAACCGTGTCAATTCCATATATAGTAATTCACTTTCTCAATAAATGTATATGCTGCAACACAAATACAAATGCTGTATATAAATAGAGGATCTATTATCTTTACAGAGAGAGAAAGAGAAAGACTACATCGCTCTCTGGTGGACATTTGGCAAATTATACAGAGCTGTTGAGTTGCTGGATGTTGAATTAATTCTAGTTGTAAGAATTACTAGCTGGTCATTTTTCAATAACAATGCACAGTGCCTGCACTTCCATTTGTGAGTCTCATAGATTTAACTTATATGCACATTAAAAAGCAGAGTATATATATGCACAGAATAAAGAGAATTCAGGCAAATGGAGATATTTTGTCTTTAAGATGACTGGCCCCACTGACCAACAATTGACCATCTGACAAATTAATGTCCATCAGCCAAAACCTTTACCTACGAAGCAACTAAAGTATTTGGTACTCAACGTACTACTGAAAGAATAGTTAAGCCAAAGATGGAAATAATGCCATTTACTTCGATTTAAGTGGTTTCAAACCTGTACGACTTTTGTCCCTTTGTGGAACATAAATTATGGTGTTAAGCATAACAACAACCTCTCTTTCATTGCACCGTTTTCATAACCTTTCAATGTTCTGCTTCTTCAGTGTGCCGCTGTCCACGGTGCTGAATCTGAAATGGTCAGATAAGACAGCTGTCAATCATTTTACATTCACTGACACCTTACATTGCATCAAGTTATACATCTTAGCAGTTTATCAAACCATGATAAAATCACTACCAACTCAATTATTAAAATCATGAACAATTATGAGCTATGTAAAGTGTGCAATAGTTAGCAGTGGCTACTAAATTAAAAGTGTTATTGAACAGAAAATACAACAAAAACATATCAGAGACATTGAAACTAGTTAAAATCACACATGCAATCAAAGAAATTAAATACTACATCTAAAAAAAAATCTACAAATAATTGCTTCTATCCATTCAACTGTTCGCGATAATGTGTCAGAACTTGATTTTACTAACCAATAATTTAATTCAAAATTAGGTGAAAGTGCAATACATGTTGCAACTTTTTTGCGTAAAATAACCTGCATTCATTTTTTAACTATTTGTATATTGCATATATTTTTTTAGATATTGGATACAGTAGTTGATTTTCTTTGAGTGCATGTGTGAATTTCACCGGAAGCATGTGAATTGAAATGCGCTCGGTTGTCGACATCTGCTGTCAGGAGCTTCACCGAGGAGCACCACCACCACCATCATCCTCCTCCTCATCATCTTCCCCACCCCCCAACCTCTCCCTGCGGGAACGACAATATCCAGCGCTTAACATTCCCAATTTGGAATTGCAAATCCTCGCCAAAGGACCCAGTTTGAGGGGCATAAACCACATTCTTTCTTTAGTGGCACCAGAAACGCGTCTCACGCTCGCGTTGTCGTACAGGAGGTATGGCGGCTAATCAGAGGCTCTGTGAATCCGCAACAGTCAGATTTTCAATGCATGCGTTTGATGTAATTGTAATACGATCATTTAAGCATAATACCGATCTTTAATAGGCATTCAAACGATGCATTGTGCGCGCGTACGTTGCACACACAGCCTAATCAAATCGCAGGTGTTGCTGTAAACAGGATTAAGCGATGAAATTCAATTTCAAAATGCATGACGGAATGGACAGACTGATTTGAAAGCGCTGGTTGCATTGGTGCGCGTTTGTAATTACTGGATGCTGAAGAGTCTGGGGAGAGTTTGAGGTGGTCCACACCCTGTCATTGTTCCAGCCATGTCCCCTCCAGCATCCGCAGCGACAGCCAGTGAGAGCAGCACCACCACGGTGTTCGAGGACGACCCAGACGGCACTAGAGAGGAGGTACTCAATTACTGAGCCGTTTTCATTTTACAGTCATGACGATGCATGACTGGCGCGTGATAATAGTGAAAAAAAATGTTAACATTAGAATCGATGTTCACAACATGGAAGCATGCATGTTTATGTGCACATCACTGCGTGGAAATGCATGAGCAGAGATTGGCGGACAGTTCGACCAGTCTTTGTTATTGTAAGCAGAAGAGGTAAAATCCACGATACCATATAATAAATGACAACCAGCATGACACCTAAAGTCAAATCAAATATGAACAATGCAGATCGATCAAATAATCAGCCATAGTGATGATATACTGGTCAGGCCAATATTTGGTCATGCTTATTTGGCAGATTACTGTTGGTGCAGTACTGCAGACTAAACCAGCCTAAGATGGTTTGCTAATTGGTATGCTGGCCTTAAAGCATGAAATGCATGCAAACAAGCTTTTAGAATCAGCTAATTCCATGCTGGGAGAGTAGTTTATAGGCTTGCTTCAACAAGGTTCTGTCAGGTTCAAAATCTACAAACAGCTTTGTATATGGATAATGACCATTTTCAATCTCTTTTATGGAATTGTGTAGTATTTAATGAAAATTGTTGTAAATATTGTTCAAATTAAGTATTTAATTTCAAAACATGACATTGAATTCGAACACCAAACTAATTTACATGAATACAAATAAAATAATAGGGAGGCCTACAGTCCAGGATCCAATGAGAGGAACATCAAATATACAGTTAGTGAAAAAAAGTGTTCAAAAAGTTAAATAAAAAGAAATGTATAGTTTAAAATGAGCTCAATATGTTTATCTAAAAATAAATAAATCTGAACAACAAACTAATTTAGATTCAAACAAGAAAAGTTCAAGATTCAATGAAATACCAAAAAGACAGATGTACAAAAAAAAGACAAAATGTACAGAAGACACACTATATTGCCAAAAGTATTGGGTCACCCCCTTCTAATGAAAGGTTTGACTACTTTAGTCATTTACATGAGTACAAATCTGAATGTTTAAGCATATAATGATATTCTAGGGAATTGTGTGCTTCTAATTTTATAGCAACAGTTTGGACAGACCCTTTTCTATTCTAACATGACAGTGTCTCTGTGTATAAGACAAGAATCATGATTGTGATGAATCAGATAAATCAGAAATGATGATTCAGTCAGTGTGGAAGAACTTGACTGGTCTAATCCCAGCTGAACACCTCTGGTGTGACTTTAAATGCAGACCTTGAGCCAAAAACTCATCACCAAACACCAATGACTTATGGGTACAGTCATTTCATACACTTCAAAACTGTTGCAACAGAGGTGGAAATAAATATTTTAAGTACATGAATTTCTTTGTTACCACAGTTTGGAAGTGCATTTTTCTCTTCTAATGAAGGGGTGCCAGTACTTTTGTCCATATAATGAATGTACAAGTCATTGGTGTTTGGTGATGAGTTTTTGAATTTATGAGAGAAATGAGTTAAATCCCATTCATTAAAAAAGGAGATTCATTTTACTGGTCATCTTCAGCATGCGCAGCTCAAAACAGAAATGCAGAACATAAATAACTATGACATATATCCTACATAACGTTATAATAAGAGCACTAATTAAATGTTTCGCTGACGTTTAATGTTAACTATCTTTTAATACAAAAATTAAACATTATTTACCCCGTTTGTATCTGGGAGGCGTCCGTTACACATTTTCCCTGTGTGTTAAAGTCAGTAATAATTACTGTCGAATGTCTGACTTGACTCTTGGTAATGTATTTTGCCCCGCCCCCAAACATATGATTCGACTATCAGTCAAATATTGGCGAGATTCTAAAATTATGAAAATCCTTAGCCGAGGACATCCCTACTCTAGATACGGAAACATTTAGATATATATTAGCTATATGTGCTGCACTATGATGATGATGAGATGCTGCATGAATATAAACCAGTAAAGGAATACATTTGTGCAAATTCATCACCTTGATTTCAAACAACAACATGCATGACACTGCATTTGCATAATTCCCTGTACTCACCGTTTCCATGTCCTTTTGAACTCATCTGCATTCTCTTTGTTCTCTTTTGTGGTTGACGAGCAGCAGGGGCCTGTGAAACAGTCACTGAGCAAGTCCATGTGCAGAGAGGTGTTCTGGAAATGCCTGCTGCTGTCCATGCTCATGTACGGCTGCATGGGAGCCATGGTGTGGTGCCACGTCACCAAGGTCACCCGCTTGACCTTTGACAGTGCCTACAAAGGGAAGTCCATGATGTATCATGACAGTCCCTGCTCCGATGGCTACATCTACATCCCCCTGGCTTTCCTCATCATGCTTTATGTCGTTTACCTGGTGGAGTGCTGGCACTGCCATGCCAGAAATGAGCTTCAGTATAAAGTAGATGTGGAGGGGATTTACGAAAAAGTCCAGAGGATGCAGCAGGCCAAGCCTTGCATCTGGTGGAAGGCTATCAGCTACCACTATGTGCGGCGGACGCGGCAAGTCACGAGGTACCGCAACGGAGATGCGTACACAACCACGCAGGTGTATCACGAGAGGGTGAACACGCATGTAGCCGAGGCAGAGTTAGACTACGGCCACTGTGGAGTTAAGGATGTCTCCAAACAGCTCGTCGGTCTGGAAAAGTCAGCCATCACCAAACTGAGGTTCACTAAGTGCTTTAGCTTCGCCAATGTGGAGTCCGAAAACTCCTATTTGACCCAACGGGCAAGGTTCTTCACCGACAACGAAGGACTAGATGATTATATGGAGGCCCGGGAGGGGATGCACCTGAAAAACGTAGACTTCAAAGAGTACATGATTGCCTTCTCCGACCCCGACCACCACCCTTGGTACATCTCCAACTACGTCTTCTGGACAGCGGCCTTTCTTACCTTATCCTGGCCGTTACGGGTGCTGACCGAGTACCGCACAGCCTACGTCCATTACCGTGTGGAAAAGCTCTTTGGTGCCGACTACATCCCTGTGACTCCCTGCGATGAGAGACCTAACTGTAGACGCATCCCAAGGGTCAACACTATTGACAGCACAGAACTGGAGTGGCACATTCGCTCCAACCAGCAGCTGGTGCCCAGCTACTCGGAGGCGGGTCTGATGGACCTGGCACAACATTCAGGAGGCGTCAGACAAAACTGTGAACGTTGCCATCGCACCATCAGCAGCTCCTCCGTGTTCTCCCGCAGCGCCCTAAGCATCTGCAACGGCAGTCCACGGATCCCCTTCAGCGGGAGTCGCTTCTCCTTGGGAAGACTGTACGGCTCCCGCCGCAGTTGCTTCTGGAGAAGCGGGAGCGGCAGTCTGGACGAACCCGAGAGCCCCAGCGAGAACACGCGATGCCTGTCCGGACGGATCAATGTTGAAGAGGAAGACCCACCACCCTACCAGGATGCGCTGTATTTCCCGGTGCTTATCGTCCATTGCAGTGAGAGTTGCCCCAATCATCGCTCCTTCCATAGGAATGGCTCATGCGTGGAGACGTCTTTATGATGGACCTCTGTCCACCGAAAGAAATCATCTTTCCAATAATGCAGAAAAATCTCAATACCAGATGTGTCCTGTTACTCAGGAATCATTTTTGGCCCACAACACAGTACGCTTACAACAATGTATGGAGCAATTGGGAAATAACTCCAGTAATACATATTTATAGCAATAATGCAAACAAAGCATTGGAGTTCTTGGTGCAAGTAATAATATAAAATAACTTGTGCTCCAGGACAGCAAAAACGGGCTGATTTTGTTCACATGTTCTTGACAGCTATAAAGAACAAAGGCCACAAAGCAAAAACCTGGTCGTTTTTCTACAAGTATGACCATTTTCACCTTTATGGACCTTCTTAAGTCTTGCACTTGAAGTTACATCAGTCAAAACATCTGTAAAAGAATGTTACTTTGTTTCTCTCGTGTAGTGGATTCCATTGGCCATGAAATGTACGGTTTACATTCATGTAAGAACACTCATATATGCAAGAAAAATATAATGGGTTATTTGTACTTTTATTGTGATTTAACTGTATCAGTCAGAACTATATACAATTATGAACTATTATGGCGATGTTTGCAACACTATCTCAAACCACTTAGGAAACCATAAAACACATTTCAGGCTATGCAACTATTAACCTCTGGTATGTTACGCCTTTAAAACGTATATACAATTTACAATGGAATGTATGACTGTTAAAGCTTTTCTTTACATCGCTTGTATGTAGTGTACAGACTATCCAACAAGGACTTCATTATTTAGTGAAGACAGACACAAACAGACTTGACTATTAGTGAATGTTTAAGGGTTTAATAGCTGTCGGCTGCTCTTGTACATAGCCAGAAATTGCAGTGGATCAGAGTAATTGAAAACGATCAAGTAAACACAGTATAAGCGAGGAAATATACGTTTTTTTATGCAGCTGTACATTCATTTCTTGATTAGTTAATATTGTTTTGCATTAACCATAACAAAGGTGCAGCCTCATGAAAGCTCCATTCAAAGTGGTTTTACATCACCAATGACACCTGAATGCTGATAAGAAGTATTGACTCAACAATGGCCTAGAGCTTCCCAAATACTTATTTTTAATCTCGTTCATACAGTCGATCCAGATATATCTCTGGTCTGTTACCTGTTGTGTCTAAAGTTTGCAAAAGCATTTATCAACATTGTGTCATATCACTTTTATATTATAATGTATACCAAATCATGAAAAAGTAAAACTCCATCACTCTGCTGCCTTCATGTAGAACACATTAAACATTGTTATGTTAAAGGGATATAAAATCACTGAATAAACTGGTTGTGGATTCACAGAAATGAGTAACCACTGTGTAAATGTGAAATGAAACAAAAGTCATGCCAAGTTACACTTACAGTATGTCATTCCTGTTCTGTTTTTGTTGTAATTTAAGGAAGTATTTATATAAAAGGAGTTTATAAAAGAGCTCTGGTCATACTTTAATTTCGATTACTTACAAAATGACAAGAAAACAAACAGATAAGATCTTCATAAGATAAATACAGAGCATTAAAAACAGCTTCATTTTATTCATTGTTTAAAATGTTAACCTTATCAAACTGATTTAATTTGATGAATGTTTTAGAGATAAATCCAACAAACCAAAACAAAATACATCCAAGATGTTTATCAAATAACTATTGATATTACTTACAAATATTGCTGTTGATTTATGCAAAAATGATTTCACTTCCTGGAGGAATAAAGTTAATAAGGCAGTGTGCAGTTATGAGAACACACTTTTAAATTTCAACATAGAATGTGTCACATAAAATATCATCACAGGTAATTTTACTGCATAAGCAGAACTAGCCTATATATAAGTATCATGCTGTCTAACTGCAGATAACTACATGAAGCAGTAATAATAAGCAGTTGTTTTAGATGGCTCCACACACAGATGACAGAAGACTTGGTGAGTTTCTGATTAAACTCTACATGTGTTTGAAGTTCCTGTTTGGCTTTACACTCATGGTTTGTGTCTAATTCAAAAAACAGTTATAAAGCAAGAATAACTGGTTTTGAATGGCACACAGAAAGCAAGTTAGAGGCAGCCTATTGAAACTTATGTTTGGACACAGACGGTTCAGTGATCTCAAATAACCTTGTGAATGTTTGATCGACGCTGACACAGTAAAGTCTAATGCTTTTGTTATCAGTCATGTCCCACCCCAAGTGCACACACAGAGATGAGGAAGAGCCTGCTACTGTTTATTACTACAACAAGCTAAACAAAACACGGGTAATCATTTACAACGCCCGTCAGAATAAAGTAAAGGTACGAAACCAAAGATTCAGACACTATAGTTTCCAAAGTCGGACATCGCTTATGATTGTCAAGGGTGTAGAATTTGTGTAGAACCAGCGACTAATTATTAATGAACAACAAACACTTCTAAAAGGACCCCATAGTAGCCTATTATCGGGTTTTTAGACATTTAACATGATCATTTAAGTACCATGGAGTTTGAAGTAGGCCTACTAACGTTAGGCTTCTACTCTCCTCAAGATGATTTCAGAAAAGTTACACTTCTATTAGAATATTTTAAATATTGTTTATATAACAATTAAATATTGTTTGTTTATATATATATATATATATATTTATTATCGGCTATAATACTATAATATATCATATCGGCTATATAGGCTACACAACACGATTAAGAGTTTTAACTCTGATTTCAGAAAAGTTACACTTTTATTAATATATTTTAAACATTGTTATATATATATAATATCGGCTATAATACTATAATATATAATATATCATATCGGCTATATAGGCTACACAACACAATTATTAGTTTTTAACACTGATTTCAGAAAAGTTATACTTCTATTAGTATATTTTAAACTATTGTTTATATATATATATATAATATTGACTATAATATATATATCGGCTATATACTACTAAATCACGATAATTTAACCTGATTTCAGAAAGTTACACTTCTATTAGTATATTTTAATATTGTTTATATATATATAATATTGGCTATAATACTATAATATATCATATTGGCTATATAGGCTACACAACACGATTAAGAGTTTTTAACTAGCTTGAGGCTAGTTCTGTTGGGTGGCCTGAATCTTGGCATGTGGAAACGTTCGTTAAATGATCTGTGATATTTGGATATATAACTTAAGTCTAGCTGAATTGTTAACAAGTTACAGTAGTTACCCACCTTTCAGCGTGGCCTGGTGTGCCCACCGCTTGTATCCTAGTACAAGCACACTAGTTTCCTCGAGGAGGACACAGATTAACTAATTCCACTTTGGCGAAGGTTATGATTTGCTGAGCGAACGGTCACTGTTTCTAATTCATATTAATAAGTCAAGTTCATCGTGTAGTCGGATTCGTTCACCATTCTGTCACTGAGCAAATCAGTGAGCGCTATTAGGCCAACGCCACGCATCTAATTAATATTCATGAGCTAGCGCTTTACTGCAGAAGGATTCATTAATTGGAGTCTACTGTCCATTTATTCGAGTTCTTTATGGCGTTAGACTGCATTTTACTGTAAAGTAGTAATGTGTCAAAACATATAAGCACGATAGAACAGTGAATTCTGTAGTGATTTATTGGTTATTATACAGTACATGTGGCTCATCAAACATATTTTCCTAATGGTAGAAAGCGTGGGGTTTGTTCATCTCATTAACAAGTGCCATTGAAGCTAAAAATAAAGCCAAACTAGATTAGTGTGATCTGAATAAAAGTGTTTACTTTATTTAAACAAGCTAAACTCTCCACACAATTCATTATATAGGCGATTTAATAAAATGCAGATCACAATTTATTGTAATAACAAGCCTGCATTATGCCACATGTATCAAGTATGAAGATAAAGTTGAATTTAAGTCTTAGATTTGTGTATTTATTTCTGTTTTGTTCTCAGTGAGGTCTCAGAAGTCTGTCCAGGATCCATTTTCTCAGTCTCATCTGGATCATGAGTACATGGTAAGATGCATCCACTACAACAACAGAGCATTGGTTAAACAGCGGTTATGATCTATGATTTGTATTAATCTTACTATGAATTCTGATGAATGAAATATTTGTATGAAAAACATTACTTCACTTTCTCCCAGCATCACGTTCGGCCCTCCAGCAGCGAGTCTCTTGAATGCTTCTGGTGACGATCATATGAATTTATACTTTGTTTACATTAATAACAGCAATTAACATAAATAATCCAGACATGACAAGGACATAATGCACTACAGACGTTTGGTGTGGATGTTATGCAGTCATTTAAGTATCTATCTTAGATCTCAAGTTATTTTTAGGATTTTTTATTGAACATAATATTTTGAACTGTAATAGTACACAACAGGCTAATGTTTTAGACTCACTGGCCATGCAATCCATGCGCAGGACGAGCACAATCAGGTTTTCCAGTGTAATTTCACCATTAGAGTCGCCGTATCGTAGAGACATGAGATTCAGCATACTGTCACTCAATACAAACCCTTGAACACATCCAAAATATCAGCTATCAATGATATTGTTTTGTATGGTAAGTAATTCAACAGTGATGTAACCTTTATGACTTTAAGATCATTTAAGAACATATAAGTGTGTTAACATAGTCTTAACGTAGACAATAATGTTACCTGTATTCGTAAGAGCATTTCGGAGCTCATTCAGAGACAGTCTTCCAGTGCGTGAAACATCCTTGCCATAGAAAATATCCTGATAAACAAACAAAAGAGCAATTGCAAATCATTTTACTTTTATAATGTGCATTTTGAAAATAGAATATGCAATGATAAAACAATTAGAAATGTGTTGCACTTTTACCTTTAGAAAAACTGCTCGTTTCCACAAACGAAGGCATTCAAATTCACTCAGCCTTCCAGTGACACTGAGCTGTGTTGTTGCGTTAAAGAGCATCATGAAACACTTTATAAAATGTGATATTCTATAATATACAAATGACATCTGAAACACAGATCCCTGAAAGCCTTTTCTCACTCTGATCCTTCATATTTGAGGATACATCCATCAGTGCCACCAAGCCCTTACACAAATCCAAGCTGAATCCTGCGGTCTTCTGTGAATGTCCTGAAAGATCAGACCAAAAACACACGCAGAGTCACAGATCACTGGAAGAAAACAGGAATATGATTTGATATTATGACTTTCCTCTACATGCATTACCTGCATACAGATTCTCATTCAGAAGTCTTTGAAGTCCCACAGAGTCCACCTCTCCATACTTACATAAACAGACAATGATGATTTGGTTGTACATATAATATTAGGAAATATCAAATGTTACAAAACTTTGTTTGTTTTAAATATCTGGGGTAATTTTGTTACTTTCAGCTGCATTTTCAGTCAATTTCTGATTATAATCAGTCACATTCCCTCCTAATCCAGAACAGCTAGAGAGTCGCATGTACCTTATCAGCATATTGTGGAAAGAGCTGGAAGGAATCATCATTATCCCTGGGAATCATCTGAGAAAAATGGAGATCATTTGAAAATATATTCACTTTCAAAGCTTACATTTGTATATAGCCCAATCTGTGCTATACCTTTTTTATTGTCATGCCATATCCAGAACGGTCTCTGAAGACACAACATCAAAATATTAAATTCTGTAGTCCAATAATACATTAAATCATACTACTAAAAGCTGCTACTACTAAAGCTGATATAGTTGAATTTTATGTGCAAATAGCTTGTCAAATCGCCAGCCTAACATGCATTAGCTCTTACTCAATGGTGGCTTCTGTCTTTGAATAGACTGTCAGAAGGAAGGACGCAGCTTCCTTTGGCTGGAAAGTTGAAGGAACAATGAGGTATTCGCCTGCTTTAAATCGGAAAAACTCCATGATTTCCCGAGCATTGATGTAGGAATCATTTTTTCCAATGAGACGGGCATTTCTGAAGAATGAGGCGGGGAATTTTTCACTTTGGTCCTTTAACTTTAACTGTGAATAAGAAACAATATTGATTACTCTGTCTCTGCAAAACAAACCCAAAATGCAACAAAGTGTTTCAGGAATATGTTAAATACATACATGAGCTGGCACCTGCAAGAGTGACAGAAAACAGATATAAATGTTCATTCAAGTGAAAAGAGTCGTTTGCCAATTCATAAGCTGTCAGAATACATTGCTACAAACCTCATAAATGTTAAAGCCAATATGGAAATTGGTGGCCAGGTGCCTGTTTCTCTTGTGAGATTTCTGAATGAGAGACACGAGGATATTTGGAGAGCTTTCATCTCTGGGGTCTTCAACAGTCTCCTTAAGAGTCACACGAAACTGGGGATTTCTTGAAAAACTGTCTATAAAAAAAAGAAGACTTATTGTCTATTGTCAGACCTGTGTTCTCTGTGTCTTGTGTTTCCCCTCCTCTCGTGCCCTTATTTGGTTAGTTCCTGTTCCTGTCCTCGTTTCCTCATCTTAGTTAATTAGTCCCCAGCCCTGTGTTATTAATCATCTTGTTTAGCTCATTCGTTTGTCCCTTTATAAGCCCTGTGTTTCCCTGCCTCTGTGTCGAGTCTTAACGTCATTCCCTGAGTGTGTGTACCTGTCTCCAGCGATCTCTGTTCTGTGTGGCAATTAAAGTGTTTAAGAGAAGTTCATCGTCTCCTCGTTCCTGGCACCCCCGTACACCGTGACATCTATAGGCTATTAAAGAAGTGTCCTAACGCAGAATCCTATCCTATCTGTTTAATACACTCTAAAAAACGCTGGGTTAAATACAACCCAGGGCTGGGTAAAATGTCCAGAAGGTTGCGTTAAACATTTAACCTAACTTTTGGTTGAAAACAACCCAGCATGTTCGGTCCAATATTTACCCAGCACTGGGTTGTATTTAACCCAGCGTTTTTAGAGTGTAGCCACAATTAACTTCCCTTAGAAAACTCAAATGTGCATTTATTGCTTTTGCATTCATTTGCAAACGTTTTTGTTCCTCCTTGAAAGTGTTGTGATATATAAAAACTGATAAAAAGATGACAACACAACAGCAAGTCTTTTTTTTTGAGTTGTTCTCTCTCGACGCAATAACATAAACCCAATGACTCTTTTGAGACAGTTCTTCAAATAACTTAGATGTGAACGGGTTGGATCAGTCTGATGAATCCTTTACTGAATCTTTCTGATCAGTTATTGATTGAACATCTAAATCTCTCTCTGAACTAACGGTACCATCAAGTCCACCCTCAAAGTAAAGCAAGCCCCTCATGTTTTTCACTTCAAGCATTGCAGTCAACCAATCACAATCAACCTTCAACAAAGCCATGCGTAATTCATTTTCAGTAAATGGTCTTATTTTGACATGATTTGCATCCTTATGCTAAAACAAATAGTAGAAGTCATCGTTATAGAATGATATAAAAGAGTTGGATGACCTATGTCATTTGAGCAGCCGCCCGCTGTTGTTCCTAACACCCACTGGCCTCTGAGCACTTCAGATTTCCAGGAGGAAGAATGAGATCCAGCAAGAACATTCACATCTGAACAACATATATCCAAATCTGAAAAATTCCTGCAGAAATCCTCCACTGACATCCTGCAGAGACAGAAAACCTGCTGTAAATACAGTGTCATACAACTACAGGTGCATCTCAATAAGTTAGAATGTCGTGGAACAGTTCATTTATTTCAGTAATTCAACTCAAATTGTGAAACTTGTGTATTAAATAAATTAAATGCACACAGACTGAAGTAGTTTAAGCCTTTGGTTCTTTTAATGGTGATGATTTTGGCTCACATTTAACAAAAACCCACCAATTCTCTCTCAACAAATTAGAATACTTCATAAGACCAATAAAAAAAAACATTTTTATTGAGTTGTTGGCCTTCTGGAATGTATGTTCATTTACTGTATATGTACTTGATACTTGGTAGGGGCTTCTTTTGCTTTAATTACTGCCTGAATTCGGCGTGGCATGGAGGTGATCAGTTTGTGGCACTGCTGAGGTGGTGTGGAAGCCCAGGTTCCCTATCAGTCGGTCACTCTCGACGTCACGTCGGAGGACCGACGAATTGGGATATCGCTTAGAGAGACCAATCCACTTCGAGTGTAAACTAAACGAGCTAATGCACATTGGCATGCGATTATTGCATCCAGCTGCCGCTGATCACAGCGTGAGCATAAATAGGCAGCAGGTGCAGCGCATATTCAGCTTTTCGCTTCGGAGCCGAGCGGTTACATCGTTCTGCTCCTGACTTCTGCTGAACGAGTGAATTCAACGAGTTGAGCACGCTCTTCGGAAGACTCTCGTGCTGGTGGTACGGCACTACAGTGGTGATGGTTCTTCCCATGTCGAGTGGACTGCACACATCAGGCTGCACTACCCCCTGTTTGTGTTGCAAATGACCATCTCCCCTGTTTGCTTCAGCATGCTAAAAGAGTTTTTTCCCTAAAAGAGCATTCACGGGTGTGTCTTTTTAAAGACGATGTTGCATCTGGTAAACTTGACGTTGCGTCTTTATAAAGACGAGTTGGGTCTTGCTTCAGACAACGTGTCACCCGTGCGTTTCTGGATGCGGTCGTTGCCTGGCGCTGGGTGAATGGTCACAATCGCTGCCTCACGTGCCTGGGGTAGCACGCTGAGGTGGCGTTCGTGGATGAGTCATCTTCTCACTGTGGATGCTCATCTCGGAGTTGCGGCCAGGCTCCGTTACCTCGACAAAGGGGCGGAGCTGTTGCCTCCGTCTCGATCTAGTTCTCGTCCTGGCTGCAGACAGGCGAGGTCTACTTCAGGCGGTAGCATGGCTGGTCTGAGGATTACAGTGGTGGCAAACACTCAGGGGACCATCGCTCCTCTTGCGCTCCGCAACCAGTTGAGCTGCAAATGGAACGTGCTGGGCCCTCTAAAAGGAGCGTACCAGCAGTATCCTTGGCACTCCTCCCGACGACCAGATGTCGATCGCTGCATCGGAGGGTGAGCCGGAGCTTCTGGAGAGGAAGATTCGGCTGCGTTGCCGCTCCGGTGGTAGCAATGCCTGAGTCAGATCTGGAAGTGACGGCTATGCTTTCCCGGGCCACCGAAAGGGTAGGGCTCGAGTGGAGAAAGCCACCGTGTCCCGAACCCTCGAGGTTGGACGACTGGTTTCTCGGGGTAGCTTGTGCTGGTTCTCAGCGCCCTGCCCCGGGTGCCTCTCTCCCGGACGTGCATGAGGGGCTTACAGGTCGTGGACGGCACCTTTTACTGCCAGAAACCGACCTGCTAACTCCTCCTCCCTCACCACCCTCGGTGGTGCAGCTAGGGGTTACGGGGGTCCCCCCGGTGGAGCGGTCAGTTGCGATGCAAGTGTGTCCCTATACTGTCTCCACCCGGCAGGGCAAACCGTGCTTTCTCTTCCGGGCCTGTAGGTACTCGTCTGGTCTCATCCAGCGAGGCTTATGTGGCCTGTGGAGATGCTGCCTCCACCTAATGCTACGGCATTACTGCAGGTTCTTTCAGGCTAAAAGCACTGAGGGACATGCACGGGGGTGGTTACGATCCGGAAGTTCTGAGAAGAGCTCCGTACCGCACCTGACCTCGCGCCACGAGCGACGAAGGTTATGGCACGGTCTCTGGGTCGTGCGATGTCCACACTTGTGGTCCAGGAGTGCCACCTCTGGCTGTGTCTGGTTGACATAGGGACGCCGACAAAGTCGGTTCCTAAGGTTCCGATCCCAGACTGGCCTCTTCGGCGACGCAGCCGGTAACCTGGCCCAGCAGTTCCCGGCTGCACAGGAGCAGACTGAGGCGATCTAACACTTCCTGCCTCGGTGGGCAGCTGCTGCCTCCACCCGTCCGCCGGTTGCAGCGCCCAGCCTGCTCGTCGCCGAGGGCGGCCCCCTGCATCCACCCCTGCTCCCGCACCGCATCCGCCTCCAAAAGCGGTGCCGTAGAGCTAGGTGTAGGCAGGCCGCCCCGCCCGTCCTGGCCCCCCCGTCTACTGGCGGTAAGCAGAGGAGCAAGAGGCCTCGGGACGGGCGACCCAGAGAGAGAGGGAACTGCTTCGGGAGAGGGTAAGTGCATCTCTCCCTCCCCCGGAGGAGGGCCGGGTGGATAATCTTTTTTTTTTTTTTAATCTCGACAGGAAGCGGTTGTCTCTGTCTCTGGGTCCCAAGAGGGCTTGGAGAGTCATGGACGAATCAACTTCGGACCACACTCATCCTCCCTCTCGCCAGCAGGCAGCAGTGGGCGGTTCGAGAGCGTCATCAAAGGCTACTCACGCACCCTCTGCCAAATTATGGAAGCAGGTAAACGTGCACCGCACACTCAGACCCCTCCTCGGCCCGCCACGGGCCAGGTCCCTGCATTCCACCTCGCTGCCCTACTGCGGGTACGTCGGTGGTCCCGATGGTCCCGCTTGTACGGTGTCTGGGTGCCGGGAGCTGCCCAGCCGTCTCGCTGGCTCCTAAGGACCATCTGACTCGGCTATGCAATTCAGTTCGCCCGGCGTCCTCCCAAGTTCAGGGCTATCCACCTCACAGCAGTGAAGGCAGCCGATGCCCATGACTTGTGAGAGGAATCTCTGTCCTACTGGCGAAGGACGTGATGGTACCGGTCCCTCCAGCCGATATGAAGGCAGGGTTTTTCAGCCCTTACTTCATTGTGCCCAAGAAAAGCGGTGGGTTGCGACCAATCTTGGGTCTGCGCATCTTGAACTGGGCCTTTCATAAGCCTCCTTTCAAGATGCTCATGCAGAACCGCGTCTTCGGATGCATCCGTCCCCAAGTTCGGTCTGCAGCATTGACCTGAAGACCCGTACTTCCATGTGTCGATCCTTCCGTGCCACAGGCCATTCCTGCGGTTTGCGTTCGAAGGACGAGCATATCAGTACAGGTCCTGCCCTTCGGGCTGTCCCTATCGCCCCGTGTCTTCACGAAAGTAGCGGAGGCAGCCCTTGTTCCCTTGAGAGAACAGGGCGTGCGCATTCTCAACTACCTCGACGACTAGCTCATACTGGCTCAGTCTCAGGATCAGTTATGCGAACACAGGGATTGGTGCTCTCGCACCTCAGCCAGTTGGGCCTTCGGGTCAACTGGGAATCTCTTTTCTCGGTATGGAGTTTGGATTCGGTCAATCAGACAGCGCGCCTCACGCAGGAACGCGCTCAGTCGGTGTTGAACTGCTTAAATACGTTCAAGAACAGGACGGCGGCACCACTGAAACAAGTTTCGGAGGCTCCTGGGGCATATGGCGGCTGCAGCGGCGGTCACACCGCTGGGGCTGCTCCATATGAGACCGCTTCAACACTGGCTCCATGGCCGAGTCCCGAGGTGGGCGTGGCAGAGCGGCACGCTGCGGGTCCAAGTCACTCCAGCCTGCCGCCAAACCTTCACCCCGTGGTCAGACCTTTCATTCCTTCGGGCAGGAGTGCCCCTGGAACAGGTCTCCAGGCACGCTGTGGTTTACACGGATGCCTCCGCCAAGGGCTGGGGGGCCACGTTCAACGGGCTTGCAGTGTCGGGGGTTTGGACGGGTCCCCAACTGCACTGGCATATAACCTGCTCGTGGCACCATACTGGCCTACCAGGACTTGGTTCCCAGAGCTGATGCTCCTCGTGACAGCCCCTCCCTGGCAGATTCCTCTGAGGAAGGATCTACTGACTCAGAGACGGGGCACCTAATGGCACCCGCGTCCAGACCTCTGGAAACTTCATGTCTGGTCCCTAGATGGGACGCGGAGGTTCTAGGTGACCTACCCCAAGAGGTAGTTGACACCATCACTTCGGCGAAAGCACCGTCTATGAGACACGCTTACGCCTTGAAGTGGAACCTGTTCGTTGAATGGTGCTCTTCTCACAGAGAAGACCCCCGGAGATGCCCGATCAGAGTCGTGCTATCCTTCTTGCAGCAAGGGTTGGAGCGAAGGCTGTCTCCCTCCACCCTCAAGGTCTACGTGGCCGCGATTGCTGCCAACCACGACCCTGTGGAAGGGAAGTTGGTGGGGAAGCATGACTGGGTCGTCAGGTTCCTTAGGGGGGCTAGAAGGCTGAATCCTCCACGCCCCCCCTCTATACCCTCTTGGGACCTGTCCTTAGTGCTTAGAGCACTACAACAGGGCCCGTTTGAGCCCTTGTAGACAGTCGAGCCCAAGTTTCTCTCAATGAAAACTCTGCTCCTGCTTGCACTGGCCTCCATTTAAGAGGGTTGGGGACCTGCACGCATTTTCGGTCGACGATTCGTGCCTACAGTTTGGACCGGCGGAATTCCCAGATAATCCTGAGGCCCCGGCCCGGCTATGTGCCCAAGGTTCCCACTACTAAACCAAGTGGTGAGCCTGCAAGCGCTGCCCCCGGAGGAGGCAGACCCAGCCCTGGCTTTGCTTTGTCCCGTCCGAGCATTGAGACACTACGTTGACAGGACGCAAACCTTCAGGACCTCAGACCAGCTCTTGTCTGTCATGGAGGCCGGCAGAAAGGGAATGCCGTCTCCAAGCAGAGGATGGCCCACTGGATAGTGGATGCCATCACCCTGGCTTATCAGGCACAGGGTGTGCCTTGCCTGTTCAGGTTGAGAGCTCACTCTACGAGAAGTGTAGCGTCCTCCTGGGCGCTGGCTCGTGGCGCCTCGCTGACAGATATTTGTAGGGCTGCGGGCTGGGTGACCCCTAACACATTCGCTAGATTCTATAGCCTTCGTGTGGAACCAGTTTCCTCCTGTGTTCTCACCTCAAACGGGTAGAAGCACTGAGGGGCCCCGGTTTCGGGTCGGCTTGCTAAAAACTGCTCCAGAGAGTCCAACTGTAGACCCTGTCGAGCTCCTCCATCCCCTCGGCAGCTGGACGTGGCAGAGCGTCCGGCGCCAGGCCCTCACTCGATGAATCCCTGAGAACCAGTTGAGGGCTGGGTTCCATATGTAGAGACCGTTCGGATCCCATATGTGTATTTCAACGGTTAGCCTTAGAGCCCGTGTTTCCCGGCAGACTTCCTGCTACTCCAAGAGGTTACAATCACCTCCAATCTTCCATATGCATCTGACTATTGTCCATATGTGTAACTGCCTCTGAACCTCCCTCGGGAAGGTAAGGGCTTCCGTAGCGTTCCTGTTCTGAGCTGAACGGGTACGTTTCCCAGTGTTATCCAGTCCTACTGAGTGGGTAGTGCCATAGCAACAGTAACGGATCTTCCTATGGGGGCCCTAACCTGCGCCAAAAAATAACGGCACAGGAGGCCTCCACGGGACACTGGAAGGGGCAGTATCCGTGGCCTTTTGGTAGGGATCCCAATTCGTCGGTCCTCCGACGTGACGTCGAGAGTGACCGACTGATAGGGAACGTCTCGGTTACGTATTAACCCTCGTTCCCTGAAGGAGGGAACGGAGACGTCAAGTCCTGTCGCCACGGCTCCTGTACCACCGCTGAGCGGCCGGGCCCCGGCTCGGCTCCTCAGCGAAAAGCTGAATATGCGCTGCACCTGCTGCCTATTTATGCTCACGCTGTGATCAGCGGCAGCTGGATGCAATAATCGCATGCCAATGTGCATTGGCTCGTTTAGTTTACACTCGAAGTGGATTGGTCTCTCTAAGCGATATCCCAATTCGTCGGTCCTCCGACGTGACGTCTCCGTTCCCTCCTTCAGGGAACGAGGGTTACATACGTAACCGAGACGTTTCTTTGACAGTGGCCTTCAGCTCATCTGCATTTTTTGGACTCTTGTTTCTCATCTTCCTCTTGACAATGCCCCATAGATTCTCTATGTTCAGGTCTGGTGAGTTTGCTGACCAGTCAAGCACACCAACACCATGGTCATTTAACCAACTTTTGGTGCTTTTGGCAGTGTGGGCAGGAGCCAAATCCTGCTGGAAAATGAAATCAGCATCTTTAAAAAGCTGCTCAGCAGAAGGAAGCATGAAGTGCTCCAACATTTCTTGGTAAATGGGTGCAGTGACGTTGGTTTTCAAAAAACACAATGACCAACACCAGCAGATGACATTGCACCACAAATCATCACAGACTGTGGAAACTTAACACTGGACTTCAAGCAGATTGGGCTATGAGCTTCTCCACCCTTCCTCCAGACTCTAGGACCTTGGTTTCCAAATGAAATACAAAACTTGCTCTCATCTGAAAAGAGGACTTTGGACCACTGGGCAATAGTCCAGTTCTTCTTCTCCTTAGCCCATGTAAGACGCCTCTGACGACAACTGTAGCCAAATTCCTCGACACGTCTGTGTGGTGCTCTTGATAACTTGACCCCAGCCTCAGTCCATTCCTTGTGAAGTTCACCCAAATTCTTGAATCAATTTTGCTTGACAATCCTCATAAGGCCGCGGTTCTCTCGGTTGGTTGTGCATCTTTTTCTTCCACACTTTTTCCTTCCACTCAACTTTCTGTTAACATGCTTGGATACAGCACTCTGTGAACAGTAATGAATGTTTGTGTCTTCCCCTCCTTGTGAAGGGTGTCAATGATTGTCTTCTGGACAACTGTCAGATCAGCAGTCTTCCCCATGATTGTGTACCATTTTGACAATTTTGAAGGCTCAGAAACCTTTGCAGGTGTTTTGAGTTGATTAGCTGATTGGCATGTCACCATATTCTAATTTGTTGAGAGTGAATTGGTGGGTTTTTGTTAAATGTGAGCCAAAATCATCACAATTAAAAGAACCAAAGACTTAAACTACTACAGTCTGTGTGCATTGAATTTATTTACATTTATGCATTTAGCAGACGCTTTTATCCAAAGCGACTTACAGTGCATTCAGGTTATACATTTTTGTCAGTACATGTGTTCCCTGGGAATTGAACCCATAACCTTTGCGCTGCTAACGCAATGCTCTACCACTGAGCCACAGGAACACTATTTAATACACGAGTTTCACAACTTTTCCATGACATTCTAATTTATTGAGATGCACCTGTATGCATTATATCCATAAAAAGCAATAAAAAAACAAAACAAGATATAAATAAAAAGCATTGATCTAAAATAACTAAAGAATTTTGGATGTTTATTTCAGCTCACCAGAATTCTCCATTGTCAAGCACAACTTTGTATTTTTGGTCCTCAGGACGCACACGTTCCCACAAAGGGGATCTAAAGAGACCAGATTAACAAGATATCAGATGCCTAATTGATATATTATAGAGAAATATTAATTAAAACAGAAGAATTCAGACCTGTCGCTCCAGTCTCCGTTCCACTCTCCGTGACCCCAAGGGTTAAAGATCCTCACCAGCTTCACTGAACGACCTTTACATGCAACCTGTGAGAGAACACCTCATTAGATCCCAGGAAACACTTCCTTATCAACTTAATTGAGCCAAAAGATACTAAACACATCAAAACGGTAAACCAAATGACTTCTTACCTCAGCGACTCCCGTGACCGTGTACGCGTGCATTTGCACAAGACCATTGGGCAACACGTCGTTTTGCAGAAGACCTGCTTGCTAAAGGAACAAAGTGATTTTAGGACTTTTGTGATCATGTTTTCATGGTTTTTAACAGGAAGGCTGGTCTGTTCTCAATGCAGGGAAAACAATGCTAAATACAAATAATAAATGCAGAGAATATTAGTAATTCTCACAGTTCTGTCTTCTTACGAAAATATGAAATAGAAATCAAGATGCGTGAGGTATAAACTCACACTTCTGTAAGAAAACAGAATTGTGAGATAAAAGTAAAAATTACCTTTTATTTTTTTTAATTCCATAGTGGAGACAAAAAACAGAATATCAAGTTTTAATATCAGAATTCTGAGAAAAAAAAACAAGAGTCAAAATTGTGAGACATAAACTCAGAATTCTGAGAAAAATTCTAAATTTCAAAATTCAGAGGATACGCTTAGTAATTCTGGAAAGTCAAAAGTGTGAGATAAAAGTCAGTTACTTTGAAAATAGTTTTATTCCATGGTGGAAATGAGCTTATATATGAACAGGCTTAAAACATTTTAAAGGGAGGAGAATAAAATGCTTCCCATGACTTAAAATCTGTGTATCTAATCAAACTCTACTGTATTTATGGTAGAAATATCCTTGATAAATGAGAGTCAACTTAGAAATTAAATTCATGACATTTCTGGATATTAAATATTACATTCAAACACATGTATTTGAGCCAAATATTTGTCAGGTTGTGACATGCCTTCATCTTAAAAAAAAACATGAATGAATCTATTTGAAGAAAAAAAAATGAATCATCAATTAATATATTTGAATGTTTTAGAAAATCAAATAAATAATTGCATTGTTTTATAATAATGTTAAAGACTCGATCTTTACCCCTCCAGGAGTACCACATCCCATCAAGGATTCTGATTGGCCAGCTCGTCTCATGGAGTCCCAAAGCTTTTCTGATGCTTCACTTAGTTTAATGGTTATGTGTGGTCCACCGGTGAAGTCCATGAGAGCTTCGGATATGTTCCCTGCATCCATATCTGCATACGAGCCACACACTCTGGGAAAAAAGACAAGAATATTACATCATTTGAAGCAGAAAGTCAGATGAAAAACAAGGCAAAACATTTTCATTTAATGTCTTTATGAATTATGAACTGAAACATACTTAGCATAAGCTTTCTCTAATAAAGCTGGCCAGAATTCATTTGGTGTTTTGGACTGAACAAAGACGAGTTGGCCATCAATAGTCGGTAATTTGTCATCAATAACGACATCCACCCATGATCCAAACCTCCAGAACTGAGAACAAAAGATGACGGTTCAGCTGCTTTAGAAAATATAGAAGCTTTAACTCTTAATGGAACAGTTTGCCCAAAAATGGTTTAAACACTCACCTTAAAGTGAAAGATTCCTGCATAATCCACAGAGAAATTCTGTTCATCATTGATAACCTGCTTCATAATTCGTTTTTGAGATGTAAGAGATCCAACAGATGCCAGAAACCAGCAGTTACCTTCATACAACACACACACACATGACATATATTTGTCAAAAACATTACAACTCTATAAAATGGAAAACAGCTGCATGCAACTGGATTTTTTGTCATTAAACTACTCCAACTAGCAACATTTTCATTTGACCCAAAGACTGAGTTTAACTTCTATTCCTTTTAAAATGTGTCTGTACATTTCTATATATATATATATATATATATATATTCACAGTTTACATACAGGACACACCTATTTGACTGATTTATTGCTTTATTGCACTGCCACTTTATCTATTAAGCCGTTGAGACATGCGACCTTTGAATTTTCTTCCCCTGTAAATTATGTTTTACTTTTGCTTTAGTTAATTGCATTGGTGTATTGCATTATAATTTTGTTTATAATGCATTTTTTATGTATGCTTTAAGTACGTACTGCAGGTTTGGTATGGACAGTGGTATGTTACATTTATATTAAACGGCACATAATTACATAGTAGAGAGTATTGCATGACCTTCACCAAATCTACACTTGTAGCACATAATATATATTTGTATCAGACCTACCTAATCGACCCTGGATAAAATCAAACCTTGAAGCTCCTTGAACAATGTAGACAGGGTTTGGCACCAGTTCCTAAAGGAAACAGATGATTCATTTCACACTTTACAGCAGATCACACACAAAAGAAGTTTACAAATCACAAAAAGAGCAGAGAGTCTTAAGTTTTAAATTCTAGTCCGAAAATACAAACTAAATGAAACAGAAAAGCATGCATGACTCTGCAGGTCCTTTGTTGTGGATGTTAGGCTTTACGACTACCCATGCCCTAACGTCAACATCAACTTAGCATCACAATGGTCAACAAGATGTTTTTGCATTTTGGCTTTAGGCTACTTTAGATTTCAGGTGAAAATCTGTCATGATCAACAAGTTAATTTCTGAGGTTTCTGCTATGAATGGATCGAGTTTGTGTGTGAAGATGTTCACGTACATGTGGTCTTTTCCACACCACTCTCCAGAAGGTCTTCACGTGTCAGGGACCCAACGCGATTGATTTCATCTCTGGCGGGAACAAATTATCTACAAATCTCAGTCTTTCCTTCAGGCAGAACTGCTTGAGCCGCTGGAAGTCCTGATCCAGGAACTTCTCAGGATTGTTGGGAGATCCCTGTCCATCTCTGAGATTACGCTCCGATAAGATGTTTAAACATACACCGGGTGCTGGCATCGCTGCTCAAATCTGTTGAATATACTGCACAACAGCACAATGCTTTTCTTAATGGTGAACATGCTTTCAATAGCTTTTATTTCTGTTTGCTCACATTTTACTCTTCAGTCAATTAGATTCAACTTTATTGTACAGAGTACAATGAAATATAGTAAACAATGGAAAAAATGTATTAAGCTGTATGCTTATTTATTTGTTTTTGGTTTAGGTTGATTCAAATGACACAGACGTGCATGAAAAACCATTGCAGCATGTATGTATGTGCATGTAAATGACTGAACTAAAACACAAATTCATTTGCATGTCAGTTGATAGTTTCCTTCTCATGCACAGATATTGAACTGAAATGATAGCAACATGAAATGATTCAAAACATACCTGTGGTCTCTTAATGTAGCTGGAAGAGTATTCTGTCCTTCCCAAAGCAAAGAGCAGGAGGAAGTTTCAGGAGAAGCCTTTTAAAGCCTGACTCCGCCCACTCAGGTGTGAGTGTAACATTATGACTCTCGAGTCAATATTTGAATACTGTGCAAATTAATAAAGTGTCCACAACATGAGCATGATGACACAGAGAATGCTGAGGTATAACTTTATTTAGTGGCTGTAATAAATCATAGGGCACAGAGCATAGAGTTTGCAAACAGTTTTCAAGCTTTAAAAAAAAATATATATATATATACACTGTAGATTTATTGTTATCTAAATAACATTTTTTGGTTGAAAATCTCTCTCTCTCTCTCTCTCACATAATTAATTCTATCAAATCCAATAAATTACCTTATGCACATTCAAATAAATTGTAATTAACAAGCCTGCATTGTGCCACATGTATCAAGTATGAAGGTAACGTCTTAGATTTGTGTATTTATTTCTGTTTTGTTCTCAGTGAGGTCTCAGAAGTCTGTCCAGGATCCATTTTCTCAGTCTCATCTGGATCATGAGTACATGGTAAGATGCATCCACTACAACAACAGAGCATTGGTTAAACAGCGGTTATGATCTATGATTTGTATTAATCTTACTATGAATTCTGAAGAATGAAATATTTGTATGAAAAACATTACTTCACTTTCTCCCAGCATCACGTTCGGCCCTCCAGCAGCGAGTCTCTTGAATGTCTCTGGTGATGATGATAATATCAGTTTATATACAGTGCGTGTATTAGGTTAGGACTGACGTCATGCAGTCATTTCATTATCTTGATTAAATATGCACTATGAAGCTCAATTTCTACCTTATTTATCAATATTTGATGTGATATAGGGGTACAAATCTTTAGGCACCTCACAATTCAACTCGATTCCAAACCGATTCAGAATGTATAGTACAACACAATTAGGTTAATGTTTTAGACTCACTGGCCATGCAATCCATGCGCAGGATGAGCACAATCAGGTTTTCCAGTGTAATTTCACCATTAGAGTCGCCGTATCGTAGAGACATGAGATTCAGCATACTGTCACTCAATACAAACCCTTGAACACATCCAAAATATCAGCATATCAATGATATTGTTTTGCACATTAGGCGATCAAATGGTGTGCGAGAAAATGAAGTTACCTGTGACCTTAAGAGAATTTCTGAGTTGATTCAGAGACAGTCTTCCAGTGCACGAAACATCCTTGTAATTGAAAATGTCCTGCAATAAACAAACCAGAGAGCAATTGCAACCCATTTTACTAAATGTGCATTTTGGAAATAGAATATTTAATGACAAAAATGTAGAAAATGTTGCACTTCCGATGGATAATTACCCTTAGAAAAACTGCTCGTTTCCACAAACAAAAGCATTCAAATTCACTCAGCCTTCCAGTGACACGGAGCTGTGTTGTTGTGTTAAAGAGCATCATGAAACACTTTATAAAAGGTGATATTCTATAATAACAAACGACATCTGAAACACAGATCCCTGAAAGCCTTTTCTCACTCTGATCCTTCATATCTGAGGATACATCCATCAGTGCCACCAAGCCCTTACACAAATCCAAGCTGAATCCTGCGGTCTTCTGTGAATGTCCTGAAAGATCAGACCAAAAACATACGCAGAGTCACAGATCACTGGAAGAAAACAGGAATATGATTTGATATTATGACTTTCCTCTACATGCATTACCTGCATACAGATTCTCATTCAGAAGTCTTTGAAGTCCCACAGAGTCCACCTCTCCATACTTACATAAACAGATAACATGCTTGTTTTAAATATCTGGAGTATTTTTGTACATTTCTGATCATAATCAGTCATATTCCCTCATAATCCAGAACTCGCATGTACCTCATCAGCATATTGCAGAAAAAGCTGAAAGGAATCATCATTATCCTGGGGAATAATCTGAGAAAAATGAAAACCATTTGTAACATATACTTTCAAAACACATGAAAAATGTGAAAAACAAACATCCCAAGCTGTCATATACCTTTGTTCTTGTCATGCCATATCCAGAACTGTCTCTGAAAACACAACAAAATCTAGTAAAGAACCTTTATTTTAAAGAGTGTAGTTTCTCGTATCCCAGTGTTGTATGCAGAAATAGCTTTGACATAAATGACTGTTTAAGCCAACCTGGTCTCATAAAAATGTGTGCTTCTGTGCACTTTTTAGCGAGACTGTTTTCACGTGTTTTACTGCACATTTTCAAAGAGAAATATCCACTGAGTGGCGCTAAAACACAGGTTCAATACGTGAACCCTGGCACGTTTTTATTATGTTCATATAGACACGTATTGCTGTGATTTAAATAAGTTGCTTCAGCAACATATTGCGGTGGTTCAGAATTAAAATATTCGGGGACCGTTGCTAAAAATTAATGTTCTATCGAGTTGGAAATATGCCCTACACCAAATCCAACCCTAAACCTACCCGATAGTGTTAACAAATGCAAAACTGATATGAAAAGGTATTTATTGATGCAACCATGTTATTTGAACTTCCTTATATGCAGATTTGAACTGCTCTGTCGAACCGTGATTACACGGGATTCGAGCTCCTCACCTCTCAAGTACGTCTCCGTACCCCGTGAGCTACCGAACAAACATACCGTCTCTGGAAACCCATAGATATGAAGCTGGATATGTGCAATGCTAATGTACAAAAGCACCAGTTTTCAAATCTCCCAGCATATTAATAGTGTTTTGTATATTCATGTTAAAATAGTAATATTGTATTGTCATAACATGATATTCTTCAAGTAAAAAAGTGTTTTTTTTATCGAAACGCTGTAAATTTGTGTGAAAGGGAATAAAAGGCATCAGAGTTTTACTGCCTCTAGTGTTGGTTTCTTTTGGAAACTGCAGTAATATGTAGTTATTGGTACGAATTTCGCGTCACACTAAAAAGTGCTCCTAGGTACGTAAATGCCATGAGACCAGGTAGGTTTAAGCATCTAGCCCATCGCTCATGCTCTCATGTTAATAATCCAAGCTCTTACTCAATGGTGGCTTCTGTCTTTGAATAGACTGTCAGAAGGAAGGACGCAGCTAGCTTTGGCTGGAAAGTTGAAGGAACGATGAGGTATTCGCCTGCTTTAAATCGGAAAAACTCCATGACTTCCCGAGCATTGAGGAAGGTTTTGGTTTTCCCAATGGGATTGGTTTTGAAGAATGATGCAGGGAATTTTTCCCTTTGGTCCTTTAACTAGTGAATAAGCAAAACATGTATTCTGTCCTTGCAAAACAAGCTCAAAATAGTGTATGTATCAGGAGGAATATATTCAATACATACACGAGCTGGCACCTGCAAGACAACAAATATAAACGTTCAAGAACTAAATATTGTATTCAAGGAAAGACGGTCTTATGCAAACTCAAAATAGACTTCTACAAACCTCATAAATGTTAAAGCCAATATGGAAATTGGTGGCCAGGTGCCTGTTTCTCTTGTGAGATTTCTGAATGAGAGACACGAGGATATTTGGAGAGCTTTCATCTCTGGGGTCTTCAACAGTCTCCTTAAGAGTCACACGAAACTGAGGATTTTTGGAAAAACTGTCTATAAATGCAAGAAAAAGACAACTTACAAAAATATTCTATCTACACAATATCTTGATTAAAAGCAACTGCGGTCAACAAGGATCTACTTCACAAAAAATGTATATCTTGTCAAGCAGTGCTTGAACTGACGTGAAGTTGCATCCTCGTGTAAAAATAGCTGTAGAATAATAAGAGTAGGATGACCTATGTCATCTGAGCAGCCGCCCGCTGTTGTTCCTAACACCCACTGGCCTCTGTGCACTTCAGATTTCCAGGAGGAAGAATAAGATCCAGCAAGAAAGTTCAAATCTGAACAACATATATCCAAATCTGAAAAATTCCTGCAGAAATCATCCACTGACATCCTGCAGAAACAGAAAACGAAAAATAGTGACTTGTAATTTATGCAGTATTTGCACAAAAATCAAGAAAAGGCAAGAGATGTAAAACATTTGGCTCTTATTTCTGCTCACCAGAATTCTCCATTGTCGAGTACAATGTTGTATTTTTGGTCCTCAGGACGCACAAGTTCCCACAAAGGGGATCTAAAGAGACCAGATTAACAAGATGTTAGGTGTCTGATTTATATATAGAGGAATTATAGAGAAATATTAATTCAAACAGAAGAATTCAGACCTGTCGCTCCAGTCTCCGTTCCACTCTCCGTGACCCCAAGGGTTAAAGATCCTCACCAGCTTCACTGGACAACTTTTACATACAACCTGTGTGAGAACACCTCATTAGATCCCAGGAAACACTTCCTTTACTTAATCAAGCAACAACAAAAAACTACGGTCTCACCTCTGCAACTCCTGTGATCGCGTACGCATGCATTTCCACAAGACCATTGGGCAACACCTTATTTTTCAGGAGACTTGCTTGCTAAAGGAACAAAGTGATTTTAGGAATTCCATTTCAATTATGCATGCTGTTATAAACTATATGATTTGTTCTTCACAGGGGGTCTGTCCTAAAAAAAATGAACTACACAAATATGTAATAGTGTGAGGCTGTTCACATAAAACTTTTTAGGGATAGTTCACCCAAAAATGAATATTCTGTCATCATATACTCACCCTCAATTATTTCCAAACATGTATGAATGTCTTTGTCCTGCTGAACACGAAGGAAGATATTCTGAAGAAAGTTTGTAACAAGGCTGTTTTGGGGCACCGTTGACTTCCATAGTAGGAATAAAAATACTATGATCCAGAACTGCTCTGTTTCCCACATTCTTCAGAATATCTTCCTTCGTGTTCAGCAGGACAAAGACATTCATACAGGCTTGGAAATACTGGGTGAGTAAATGATGACAGAACTTTCATTTTTGGGTGAACTATCCCTTTAAATTGAAATGGACACATCTGTTAAATATTTGAAAATTGGATATTAAACACATTCATGTTAACAGCATTTGTGTTAACTTTAATTTTGTGCATTGTATTTTGTCAAATCTAGTCTATCAGGTAGGCACGGTTGATATTGAAATATCAAAGTTTGATGCATTCAACTTAAGTCTATGGAAGTCTAAGATTACAGCAACACGTAATGGCCAAGTAGAGCAATTACCCTGTTGCTGCGGCCTGTGTAAAGTTAATTCTAGTCTGGAATAATAGTATCTGTACAGGTGATACTAGTCATTCTGTCATGTAAACAACATTTGAAAACCACTGCATTATATAACTCTTCATGCTTTTAAATTGCATTGTTTTATAATAAAATTAAAGACTCGATCTTTACCCCTCCAGGAGTACCACATCCCATCAAGGATTCTGATTGGCCAGCTCGTCTCATGGAGTCCCAAAGCTTTTCTGATGCTTCACTTAGTTTAATGGTTATGTGTGGTCCACCGGTGAAGTCCATGAGAGCTTCGGATATGTTTCCCATGTCCATATCTGAATACGAGCCACACACTCTGGAAAAATTTAGAACACAAGTATCAGGACACGATTTCCAGAAGTAATTTCCCCATAAAAAATAAAAATGAACTAAACTAGCCAGCTCTGATGGAAATCTATATTAAAGTAAAACATACTTAGCATAAGCTTTCTCTAATAAAGCAGGCCAGAATTCATTTGGAGTATTGGAGTGAACAAAGACGAGTTGGCCATCAATAGTCGGTAATTTGTCATCAATAACGACATCCACCCATGATCCAAACCTCCAGAACTGAGAAAGAAAAAAAAATATATATTTATTTATATATATATATATATATAGATTATTACGATTATGGATGCCCCGATTACAAAAAAATAATAATTAAAAATGCCCACTTGCATTATTCTGTGAGCTTAAGAAGTGTTTGCAGCGCGGGGTTTAACAAACTCAACACTTTGTCTGATAGTCGTTGTCACTCTGTTGTGCATGATTGATATGTTAAACGCCAAACGTGTCAAAAGCGGAACAAAATAGCGGTACTCATTTGAACTGTGCTGTTATTACAGTGACCACTGACCAGTCGTGATCACTCACTAAACAACGCTGTGAAATCCAGTAAGAAGCACTCGAGTCCAGAAGCCACTTCTCTTTTATTTGAACTAGTTTAAAGCCAAATCAATCGGAGCTGTTATTCTCCTCAACACTGATGCAGAAACATTGCACCAACGATCCAGTTAGAAGACGTTTAAATCCACAAATCTCCCACATTTACCATAGTTTTACTCTAGTTACTGACGGTAACAATGGTAAAAGTAGGATGTTCATATTGAGTATTATGTTATGTTAATAACATAATGTTAATGGAGTAATGGAATATAAATGTGGATTTGTAATTGACAATGTCTTTAGGCTACTGTTTTTGAATGCAAACACCATAGAAACCATATAGTTAGGCTACTTTTTTACCATGGTAATGAAGTGCTGTACTTTTGGTTATGTATAGAATATGAGTCTGTTACAGTTTTCACAATGGTACTGTCAAATGTACACCTGCATCCCAACTCAAGCTCCTGTTCTAATGTGCATTTCTAAGAGACCAAACTTGTAATATTACATGTTTAGTTTTAGTATAACATTATTAAACCAGGCATAATTTTACCGTTTTTTGTTTAAAGAAGAAACCAAACCAATGTATAGTTGACATTTGAGGCTCAATGTATAGAAAAGCAATACAAGTTCTGGAAGAGTGTTTTCAGCCTTTTTATAAATATATATTTTATATGGCATGCAGCTTAAAACAATGGCATAAATCTTTTCAAAATAATCGTTATTAATAAATCGCAATTACAATCTCAAGGGAATAATCGACAATTATGATTTTTGTCATAATCACGCAGCCCTAGCTGGTCATGAGCTGGTTTAAGATGACCATGTGCTGGTCCTAGCTGGTCATGAGCTGGTTTAAGATGACCATGTGCTGGTCCTAGCTGGTCCTGAGCTGGTTTAAGATGACCATGTGCTGGTCCTAGCTGGTCATGAGCTGGTTTAAGATGACCATGTGCTGGTCCTAGCTGGTCCTGAGCTGGTTTAAGATGACCATGTGCTGGTCCTAGCTGGTCCTGAGCTGGTTTAAGATGACCATGTGCTGGTCCTAGCTGGTCCTGAGCTGGTTTAAGATGACCATGTGCTGGTCCTAGCTGGTCATGAGCTGGTTTAAGATGACCATGTGCTGGTCCTAGCTGGTCCTGAGCTGGTTTAAGATGACCATGTGCTGGTCCTAGCTGGTCCTGAGCTGGTTTAAGATGACCATGTGCTGGTCCTAGCTGGTCATGAGCTGGTTTAAGATGACCATGTGCTGGTCCTAGCTGGTCCTGAGCTGGTTTAAGATGACCATGTGCTGGTCCTAGCTGGTCATGCGCTGGTTTAAGATGACCATGTGCTGGTCCTAGCTGGTCATGAGCTGGTTTAAGATGACCATGTGCTGGTCCTAGCTGGTCATGAGCTGGTTTAAAATGACCATGTGCTGGTCCTAGCTGGTCCTGAGCTGGTTTAAGATGACCATGTGCTGGTCCTAGCTGGTCCTGAGCTGGTTTAAGATGACCATGTGCTGGTCCTAGCTGGTCATGAGCTGGTTTAAGATGACCATGTGCTGGTCCTAGCTGGTCCTGAGCTGGTTTAAGATGACCATGTGCTGGTCCTAGCTGGTCCTGAGCTGGTTTAAGATGACCATGTGCTGGTCCTAGCTGGTCATGAGCTGGTTTAAGATGACCATGTGCTGGTCCTAGCTGGTTTAAGATGACCATGTGCTGGTCCTAGCTGGTCCTGAGCTCGTTTAAGATGACCATGTGCTGGTCCTAGCTGGTCATGAGCTGGTTTAAGATGACCATGTGCTGGTCCTAGCTGGTCATGAGCTGGTTTAAGATCACCATGTGCTGGTCCTAGCTGGTCATGAGCTGGTTTAAGATGACCATGTGCTGGTCCTAGCTGGTCCTGAGCTGGTTTAAGATGACCATGTGCTGGTCCTGAGCTGGTTTAAGATGACCATGTGCTGGTCCTAGCTGGTCCTGAGCTGGTTTAAGATGACCATGTGCTGGTCCTAGCTGGTCATGAGCTGGTTTAAGATGACCATGTGCTGGTCCTAGCTGGTCCTGAGCTGGTTTAAGATGACCATGTGCTGGTCCTAGCTGGTCCTGAGCTGGTTTAAGATGACCATGTGCTGGTCCTAGCTGGTCATGAGCTGATTTAAGATGACCATGTGCTGGTCCTAGCTGATCATGAGCTGGTTTAAGATGACCATGTGCTGGTCCTAGCTGGTCATGAGCTGGTTTAAGATGACCATGTGCTGGTCCTAGCTGGTCATGAGCTGGTTTAAGATGACCATGTGCTGGTCCTAGCTGGTCATGAGCTGGTTTAAGATGACCATGTGCTGGTCCTAGCTGGTCATGCGCTGGTTTAAGATGACCATGTGCTGGTCCTAGCTGGTCATGAGCTGGTTTAAGATGACCATGTGCTGGTCCTAGCTGGTCATGAGCTGGTTTAAAATGACCATGTGCTGGTCCTAGCTGGTCCTGAGCTGGTTTAAGATGACCATGTGCTGGTCCTAGCTGGTCCTGAGCTGGTTTAAGATGACCATGTGCTGGTCCTAGCTGGTCATGAGCTGGTTTAAGATGACCATGTGCTGGTCCTAGCTGGTCCTGAGCTGGTTTAAGATGACCATGTGCTGGTCCTAGCTGGTCCTGAGCTGGTTTAAGATGACCATGTGCTGGTCCTAGCTGGTCATGAGCTGATTTAAGATGACCATGTGCTGGTCCTAGCTGGTCATGAGCTGGTTTAAGATGACCATGTGCTGGTCCTAGCTGGTCCTGAGCTCGTTTAAGATGACCATGTGCTGGTCCTAGCTGGTCATGAGCTGGTTTAAGATGACCATGTGCTGGTCCTAGCTGGTCATGAGCTGGTTTAAGATCACCATGTGCTGGTCCTAGCTGGTCATGAGCTGGTTTAAGATGACCATGTGCTGGTCCTAGCTGGTCCTGAGCTGGTTTAAGATGACCATGTGCTGGTTCTAGCTGGTCCTGAGCTGGTTTAAGATGACCATGTGCTGGTCCTAGCTGGTCCTGAGCTGGTTTAAGATGACCATGTGCTGGTCCTAGCTGGTCATGAGCTGGTTTAAGATGACCATGTGCTGGTTCTAGCTGGTCCTGAGCTGGTTTAAGATGACCATGTGCTGGTCCTAGCTGGTCCTGAGCTGGTTTAAGATGACCATGTGCTGGTCCTAGCTGGTCCTGAGCTGGCTTAAGATGACCATGTGCTGGTCCTAGCTGATCATGAGCTGGTTTAAGATGACCATGTGCTGGTCCTAGCTGGTCATGAGCTGGTTTAAGATGACCATGTGCTGGTCCTAGCTGGTCATGAGCTGGTTTAAGATGACCATGTGCTGGTCCTAGCTGGTCATGAGCTGGTTTAAGATGACCATGTGCTGGTCCTAGCTGGTTTAAGATGACCATGTGCTGGTCCTAGCTGGTCCTGAGCTGGTTTAAGATGACCATGTGCTGGTCCTAGCTGGTCCTGAGCAGGAACTAGTTTAGGACCAGCACATGACCTGTTAAGGACCAGCTTAAACCAGCTCGAACGAGCAGCCATGTTTCAAAACATACCAAACCAGCATTTGCTGTTTTTTTTCAGCAGGGTATATATATATATATATATATATATATATATATGTATATATGAAAATGGTTTAAATCATCCCTTTAAGAATGATCTCAGTTTGAATTGTTACCTTGAAGTGAAAGATTCCTGCATAATCCACAGAGAAATTCTGATCCTCGTTGAGAACGTTATTCATGATTCGTTTTTGAGATGAAAGAGCTCCAACAGATGCCAGAAACCAGCAGTTACCTTCATACATACACACACACATGGCATATATCTCACTGTATTTAAGTAACCTTCAGTCAAGAACATTAAAATCCCATAAACAGCTGCATGGATACTTCTATGCTTATTAAAGGAGTAGTTCACCCTAAAATGAATATGTGCTCACCCTCACGCCATCCAAGGTGTAGGTGAATTAATTTCTTCATCATATTTTGAGAAATGTAGCATTCATCACTTGGTCTCTAATGGATCCCCTGCAGTGAATGGGTGCCGTCAGAATAAGAGTCCAAAGAGCTGATAAAAACATCACAATAATCCACACCACTCCAGTCCATCAGTTAATGCAGGGGTGGTGAACTCTGTCCTCGAGAGCCGCAGCCCTGCAGAGTTCAGCTCCAACCCTAATTAAAACTCACCTTCCTGTATTCCTAGTAACCGTTCAGACCTTGATTAGCTTGATCAGGTGTGTTTGACTAGGGTTGAAGCAAAACTCTGCAGGGCTGCGGCTCTCAAGGGCCCCTGAGTTAATGTGTTGTGAAGCCAAAAGTTGCACGTTTATAAGAAACAAATCCATCTTTAAGAAATGTTAAACTAAAATGTGCTGAATATTAGAAGTTAAAATCCTGAGAAGCCAAAAGCTGTGTGAAAGGAATCCATCAAGACATGTTTAACTTCAAACTATAAGATATGAGTCCATAATCCCTAATAACACTTCAAAAGGTGTTCTGGTCTGAATCAGGAGAGAAATCTGAACAGATCAACCACCGTTTACAAGCTAAAACAGCTCAAAACAAATATGTGACTGGATTTTGATGTGAGAGACAAATGGAGATGAACTATGTATCTGGAGGAAGTTCTATTATGGATTATGGACTCATATTGTAGCAAGAAACAATGGTTTGAAGTGAAACATTTCTTCATGGATTTGTTTCCGCTTTTGGCTTCTCCAGATGTTAACTGATGGACTGGAGTTGTGTGGCTTATTGTGGATTATACTACGGGGCCGTTGAATGCTTGGATCTGATTGGCTGACGAAAGTAAACGCACGGCGAACGTAGTTCCAGGAAGCTCTCTCTCGACCGCTTTACAGTTCCGTATCACTTCGCCAAATGATTTCAGTTATTTCAAAGGTCTTACAACAGAAAAATAACCAAAACCAACTAGACACTGGCCAAACAAATTAATACAGTAAACAAAAGGATAAAATCGACAGATCTTGTCCATGATTTTGCCACAGTTATGTTTTATTATGTACGGAAAGCAGTACTCTCTCTCTCTCCCGCTCTCTGTCTCTCCCTCACAGACACACATATAACGTTAGTTTGCACACACGTTAACATAATGTAATTAGCACTACTCTGAAAATTGTATCAGTAACATAGTTTAAGAACTCAAAAACTACATGACTTCTCACAAGCGAGGTAACAACCGCTCTGTTCGTGAAGAACATTTACATTTACATTTATGCATTTAGCAGACGCTTTTATCCAAAGCGACTTACAATTGCATTCAGGTTATACATTTTCATTAGTACATGTACCTGTATGTATGAACTTAAAGTCTTGATATAGACATTGCTGCCGATCACTGACTCACAGAGGTAACATTAATCTCTCTCTCTCTCTCTCTCTCTCTCTCTCTCTCTCTCTCTCTCTCTTAGATTAGTTATTAACTGTATTATAACAGCATTAGTCTGCTATCAACGGCTCAAGCCTCCGTAACTAGGTTTAAAATGACGTTTTGGAATTAGCAAGCGTTGGATGAGATGCGGAAGAAATAATCCTACTCACAATAACGATTTAAGTGGAATGACCGGACGACAGCCTTGAAATATATCATCTGATCGATGTCTTGAGGTGTGGCAACCGTTTTATAAGCCAAATAATTGACTCCGAGCCATTGAGTTAACATAACGCATTTTATGCATTATTTTTCTAATATTAAAATGATTAAATTATAATTATTTATTAAAACTATTAATTATTATAAATTTTAATTATTAATCTAATATAAAATTATTTTTTTCCAATAATTCAACAGCCCGTCGTCAATTATTCCTTACTTATTATGATGTTTTTATCAGCTGTTTGGACTCTCATTCTGACGGCACCCATTCACTGCAGAGCATCCATTGGTGAGCAAGTGATGTAATGCTACATTTCTCCAAATCTGATGAAGAAACAAACTCATCTACATCTTGGATGGCCTGAGGGGGAGCACATTTTTATAAAAAAAATTTTTTGTGAACAATTTCTTTAAAATATCTCTATTTACTTAGATATTCCCATTTGTATTCACCAAATATATGCCTGTTTGATTCACTGCTTTATTGCACTGCCAATTTATCTAGTGTCTTGCACTGGGGATTTTTATGTTAATATTTAACCACACATAACTATAAATGCAACATTAGTAAGTATTTGGTTAGAGATTAAATTTCACATGCAGCTCTTCATTTACAGAGTTTATATTGTGTTAATGTTGTACAGCACAGCATACCTACCTACTACACCTTGTACGATATCAAACCTTGAAGCTCCTTCAACAATGTAGAGAGGGTTTGGCACCAGTTCCTGAAGGAATCAGATGAATTATTTTACACTTTACAGCAGATCAAGGAGAAACACAGTAGTTAGTGTGTGAAGATGTTCACGTACATGTGGTCTTTTCCACACCACTCTCTGAAGGTCTTCACGTGTCAGGGATCCCAGACCGATTGATTTCATCTTTGGGGGGAACAAGTTGTCTACGAATCTCAGTCTTTCCCTCAGGCAGAACTGCTTGAGCTGGTGGAAGTCCTGATCCAGGAACTTCTCAGGATTGTTGGGAGATCCCTGTCCATCTCTGAGATTACGCTCCGATAAGATGTTTAAACACACACCGGGTGCTGGCATCGCTGCTCAAATCTGTTGAATACTCCGCATTAGATTGCATTCAATTGTATTGTGCAAAGTACAAGTATAGAGCTAATGAAATAAACAATGCATTATTATTATTTCATTTTAAACTTCATCAAGTTAAAGTTAGATACTTTCGTCAGAGCATGCAACTGATTTTGATACTCAAGTACAAATACATTTGCATGCACAATTCCTTCAAATGCATGTAAAAACGGAAATGAAAGCCTGATAAAAACATACCTTTTCTCTCTTATAGTAGTTGGCAGATTGTTCTCTCTTTTCTGAGCTGGCAAGTCTCAGAAGATGCCTTTAAACGCCTGACTCCGCCCATCATGTAACTTTATGATTCTTTGGTCAATATTTAGATGGAGCTTAATTTAGATCAAAGATCAGAACATAAACATGCTGAAATACCTCTTCACATGATGCATAATCATCATCATCATATGAGACTGTACCTCATAAAACGATTCATAGGAACTGAGATAAAGTGAAATATAGCAGAAAAGAAATGTGTTACTCATAAATAGGTCGAATTTCAATGCAAAGAAGAGCTTCCAAAGAATCAGAAAGTAGAAGGTTATACATTGATAAAGGAGGAAACGGGAGGTGGAACTTATGAGTAATGATGTTTTTTAGTATTAAAAGCACAAGGAAGGTCTATTACTTAAAATAAAAGGGATTTCTAAAAGTAATTTTCTCTTTGAAAAGCTCTGTACACTAAAAGCTAAAATGATATATTTATTAATATGCACTAAGGACATAATTGTTAGTAATATTCATCTTTGGAACTGTAAAGGGATTCTAAAATGAAAACTCTTTTTGAGTGATTGATTTTGCTTACGAAATGTTCGGAACGATCTATAATCATTTACAAACAGATTGTTTTTAGAAAGGAAATCATGGAATTAAAAATATATATATACTCTAATGCCCAGTTGAATTTAGGTGGTGACTGGACATCATTAATAGTAGTAGTAATATCTTTATTTGTCCCTTTACAGGGACATTTATTCAGCTTCAGACCTCACAAACATTCACATTTGATCAAAACACAATAACACAAGCATGACAATAAAAACTGACTTTTACAGTAATTCTTCATATACCTTAAATTCATGGTACACCTTTATCTTTGTTTTCTTCCAGTACACTGATGCACTTAATCTAAATCAATGACTTTGTTGTGATGAATGGAGGCATGGATTTCCTGATAAGACAGACTTCACTCGAAGCAATAAAGATAGACAATCTTTAAACGTATTTCTGAGGAACGAGGGAATAAAGTTCTGGAGGTCAACATTGTATCTTCAGTATTTAGTGATCATAAAAGGATTAATAAGTTATCAACATTGTGTGAATTTCTTTGAAATGGGTGAATTCTGTGGAATGGGTGAATTCTTTCAAGTGTGTACGTTTGATTGGAATTGATTTGCATTGAGATCATTTAGCATAGAAAATAATCAGTGTTTTATTTCTATTTCAGAATGCCATCAACCGTCTCAACACATGTGTATGATATCACTGATGCCGTCCAACATGGGAACAGTGACTTTGAGACGGTCTCTAATACAACGAAATAAAGTTCTAATTTCATTTAGTTCATCAGGTTCTGCAAATATAATCTGAGCATATATTTTTTATAATAAATCACATTTTCATAAGAATATGACATATTGTATCATTCATTTGTGAGTATTATTGTATATATTCATATCAGATCTGATATAAGGTTACAGAAGCATTACACTCGCAAATGAGCGTTTAGATTTGATTTAATTTCTCCATTTTCTTAAATGTGTATATATAGTATTTATAGACTTTTAACTTATAGTTTTATTTACTTTTTCTTATTTGTAAGTCGCTTTGGATAAAAAGTAAAAGTAAAAAATAGATGTCCTCTACATTTGTTCAGATAGTGAGCAGAAACACTATAATACTGCTACCCAAGAGCCCAACGAGCAGTATTACATGTCCCTAAAATCTTACTAAAATGTCAAAAATAAACCCATTTATTTATGCATTAGAGGCCTCCTGCAACAAATTATTCTAATTATTATATTAGATTATAATATACGCGCGCACACACACACACACACACACACACACACACACATGTTGGTTTTTATGGTTTACGGGGACTCTCCATAGGCGTAATGGTTTTTATACTGTACAAGCTGTATGTGCTATTGCCCTACACCTACCCTACACCTAAACTTAGCCCTCACAGGAGACGGTGCATTTCTACTTTCCCTCAAAAAAACTCACTCTGTATGATTTATAAGCGTTTTAAATTATGGGGACACTGAAAATGTCCTCATAAATCACCTTCTCCTTGTAATACCTATGTCATACTCATGTCATTATACAAATGTGTGTCCTCATAAACCACATAAACATGCCCACACACACACACACACACGCACACACACACACACACACGCACGCACGCACGCACGCACGCACGCACGCACGCACGCACGCACGCACGCACGCACGCACGCACGCACGCACGCACGCACGCACGCACGCACGCACGCACGCACGCACGCACGCACGCACACACACACACACACACACACTAATATATTTGTTAAAATTAAACATTGGTTTTAGATTTCCAAAAATATATTTTACTAAGATTGTAATACGTCTGTTTTTAACTGCTTTTAGTTTCATTTTTTTCTTGTTTATTTAATGTTTAAAGATAAATTGTCAGTAGGTGGCGCTGTGTACAAGTTTATAAATCAACCCATCAACCAGTCAACAATCCCTGAACATTTAATCTGTCCTCTCAATATAGAAAATCATAATGCGCTGTTTGAATTTAATCTCCTCTTCTTCTTTTTTGTACTTTATCGTGGCACAGACAGTATAAAAGACAGCAATTGTTTCATAGTGATTAGTAACAGTAAAGTGTAAACACAATATTTATACAGTGCATGAACATGAGCTCCAAACTATGATGCATGCTTTTGACTAGTACATCAAAAATAGGCTGCTGTTCTCTATTTCATCAGAATCACTTGTATCCAATGAAATTATTTACAAAATAATAAGTCAGTTGATTATAGACATTTCATTTGAGAGTCTAACTTGTGTTTTATCAAGAGATGAACACTTTTCCCATCTGTCCTGCTGCGTCTTACATCATATTTGACCCGTTTGTTTCATTTATTATTCATCTTTTCAAGTATTTTCTAGAAGAGCTGAAATCATCTGCTCATTCACAGCACTTGAACTGAACTCTACTCACTATTATTGTTTTTATCCAGTCATCAACACTCTTAAAATAAAGGGTCTTTAATGCATCAAAGGCTGCACAGAGAACTACAAAGATGCCCTGATTGTGGGAAGTTAATGTGATTATGAATATTCATAGCATTTCTAAGTGCTTATCATATGGCGTATTTACATATGTGAAGCTATTTTTGTATCCAGATCCATTAATTGGTTAATAAATGTATTATAATGAATTTCATAGAGATAATTACCTGAGCACACCTGTTCTATGAAGTCATTTTAATAAGTATATGAAGTATAATTATTTAATTATTTCTCAAATTCACTTGTTTTTATTATTGACATTTGAAAATCAATTGGCAGGGAAATCAAACCAAAAGCTGGTCATGTGACATGCACACAAAACAGGAAACAGGAAATGACATCACAGATTGTGTGTCAACATCCGCAGGTCTCTGAAAATGTTCACATAATTTTATGATAATTTTAAGTTCAGGTTGTCAAACTTGTTCTGAAGAAAATAAGAGCACCTGTTCGACATTTTATTAAATTAATTAATTCATATTTCATGTAATTTAATGAAACATTTAATTGATTCTAAAAGTGTTAAGTGTAAACTAATTTAAAAACAAACATATTTAATTAATTATTATCTATATAAATGTAATTGTATATAAATAATCAAATATACATCATTCATAATAATAATAATAATAATGCATTTGTTTGAATTCAATTATTTGCAAGATAAAAGTTTGAAAGGAATAAGTGTAAATGTATTTAAAAAAATAATCAATTGTTATTTGTATAAAAATAATATATATATACATAACTTAATATAGCATTTGTTTTGTATTTAATAATGTAATGTATTACCTTTCAATTATTTGTAAATAAATGAATAAGTAGGACAAATACTTAATTCTGTAAAGTTAAAGACGCATCTTTCACAAAATATTCCATCATAAAATTATAGTCATCAAAGATTAAAAACATAATCATATCACACATGCTTCAAGTAGATCTCAATAAATCCAATTAAACTGATTCCGTGTGCTTGTTTTCTAAGCATCAGGAAGAGACTGAAATATGTGTTTTATTATTTCTATTACACATGCTAATATTATACTGTAAGTTAGCTTCAGGAGTGTTAAATGTGACTGACTCTCCTTCACCGATGTACGGCTGGCATTTCCGCTGAGCTGCGCTGCTATTAGCCCGCATGACATCAGACATCAGCGCTGACGACTGCATTCAACTCACATGATGTGACAACACAACACACACACAACACACACAACACACACGTCAACTCACACACCGAGTCGGTCTGAAGATCCTCATGCAAACTCACAGTGTGTCTGAGACACCTGCCACAACTGCATTCACAGTCTCAGTTTCTGAACGAGGGAGGGGTTCATTAGGTGAAAATGTACACACACACACACACACACACACACACACACACGAACACGCACGCACGCACACGCACGCGAGCACATACACGCACGCACGCAGGCACACACACACACATGCACGCATGCTCACGCACGCACGTAAACACACACACACACACACGAACACGCACGCACGCACACGCACGCGAGCACATACACGCACGCACGCATACACACGCACGCGAGCACACACACGCAGGCACACACACACACACACACATGCACGCATGCTCATGCACGCACGTAAACACACACACACACACGGACGCACGCGCACACGCACACACTCACGTTTACCTAGCTACATAATGCACATCAACTTCATCATGTTTAAAAAAAAAAGTTAATGTACTCAACATTAGGAACATTTCCGGATGTCCTTAGCAACTCCCTAGCAACCATCCAGGACAATTTAGAAATCGGATTAGCACCTCAAAAGATCATTATTTAAATTCGAATTGTGAATTAGAAAAGAAGTGGAAAAGACCTTAACAACTTATAGTAACCACCCAGGACACCTTAGCTACCCACAACAACCCCCCAGAACACCTTAGCAACCGCATTGACACCTTAAAAGTTCATTATTTATATTAAAATATTCAAAAATTTTGAAAGTGAAAAACACCTGAGCAACTCCCTAGCAACCACCCAGGACACCTTAGCAACCACATTAGTACCTCAAAATATCATTATGTACATTCAAATGGTGAAAAATGTTGTTGAGAAAAAGCTGGAAACACCTTAGCAACTCCTTTGTAACCACCCAGGACACCTTAGCAACCACGTGATTATCTATATAATTGTAAATGAATAACTGATCTGTTAAGCATCATATGATGTTTTCTAATGAGCGGTTAATGAATGTTATAAAGTGCTAGACATAAACGCTTGTTAAATGTGATAAACGGCATGTATTGATCGTTTTTATTAGTTAACAAATCTGAGAATAAATGAAGAACAGAAGCCATCGATCTTTCCTGAGATGAATTCCTTTTCTTTTAACGATATAGTTAATGTCATGTTGTGTTACAGCGGTGTGATGTGTTAATGATGTGTTTTATTACACATTAGTCTTTACACAGAGAGACGGACAAACAGTCTTCTTTACAGGACATTAATATCATCTAAACATTACTTCATCATGTGATGCCCTTCATATCAGCGCTTATTCATTTATTGATTACATGCTCAACAGAATCAAATTAAAATGAGTTTTCCAAAGCGAAAGAAGTCATCATTATCAAGACAACCTACATATAATTTAATAATAATACATTAGAATGATCACATATTATAATTTTATGTATATTATGATGTATAATTATATTACTTATTTATTTTAGATACATAGTCTTTCATAAATACAATTTTGTAAAGTGTATATATATAAATAAAACAAAATTAATAAATTAATAACGGCTATTAATATTAATTATCTACAAAATAATAATAACAACATGTATATAATGAATAAAAAAATTAATAATAAAATATAAAGAGTAAATCATGTATATAATAAATTAATTATACATAAATTAATAATAAATAATTTATTTTAAATTCTTACTTTTATTAAATTTTTTTATATCATAAGCATTAAACCAATAGACCATGTTTTAATACAAATAAAAAATGAAATGTGTTTATGCATATTTTAATATGCATAAACACCAGCCCGAGCTCCGCGCTCATTCCCGTTCCTCCGGGGTCTCCACGCCAATTCCTTGTCCCACTTCCCGCCACTAGGGTGGTGGGGAAGCCTGGGCCGGCCTGTTGGCGTTGCGGGGACCCGGGCCACTTCATCGATCGGTGTCCAGTGATGGAGGTGGGGACACTGGTCCGGGTTCCGGACGCCCCACAGGCTGCCCCCGATCAAGCTACCAAATACCTGTGAGTATTAGGGGGGGTACTTATTGGGCTTTGGTGGATTCAGGATGTAACCAGACCTCGATCCATCAAAGCCTAATTCAGCCCGAGGCACTGGATAAGAGCTGCATGGTTCGGGTGAGGTGTGTACATGGGGATGTGGTGACATACCCAGTAGTGCTGTTAACCATCCAATTTCGGGGGCAAAAGCATAAGGTGGAGGTGGCAGTTAACCCCCGCCTCCGGCATCCGCTGATTTTGGGAACCAATTGGCCAGCGTTTAAAATTTTATTGGGAGTTTTGTGTGTGGATGCTTCCTGCGGAAAAGAGAAGCCGGAGGGGGAGGTGGCCGTGCGAACGGGAGAGGCTGAGCCAGGACCCGCTGAGGCGGCACCAGGGGAACGGAGCGCGGTCGAGAGGCTAATCCTCACGGAGCGTGATGATTTTCCCCTGGAGCAGTGCCAGGACGAGTCGCTGAAAAACGCGTTCGACCAGGTCCGTTCCATTGACGGCCGGCCTCTCCAGTCCGCACGGCCCCCTTCCTATCCCTATTTTGCTATATTAAAAGATAGGTTGTATCGAGTGACGCAGGACGCTCAGTCAAAACAAGATACAACCCAGTTGTTGGTACCAAAAAGCCGTCGGGAAATGCTTTTCCAGGCGGCTCACTGTAATCCTATGGCAGGGCATCTGGGTCAAGCAGCAACACTGAACCATTTAATGGCCCGGTTTTTTTGGCCGGGCATTCACGAGAATGTACGCCGGTGGTGTGCGGCTTGTCGTGAATGTCAGTTAGTGAATCCCCCGGCCTCCCCAAAAGCGCCTTTGCGCCCCCTTCCGCTAATGCAGGTCCCCTTCGAAAGAATTGGTATGGACCTCATCGGGCCATTGGAACGGTCAGCACGAGGGCATCGGTTTGCATTGGTTCTAGTGGATTATGCAACCCGATACCCGGAGGCAGTGGCGCTCCGCAACATTTCCGCAAAGAGTGTAGCGGAGGCTCTGTTTAGTATGATCTCCCGGGTGGGAATCCCGAAAGAGATTCTCACTGATCAGGGCACGGCGTTTATGTCACGAACCATTCGCGAACTTTATGAGTTATTGGGAATTAAATCGATTCGCACCAGCGTCTATCACCAACAAACGGACGGCCTGGTGGAACGGTTTAATCGTACGTTGAAAACAATGATTCGAAAGTTCGTTCACGAAGACGCCAAAAATTGGGACAAATGGCTGGAACCCCTTTTGTTCGCTGTGCGCGAGGTCCCGCAAGCCTCCACGGGGTTTTCCCCCTTCGAGCTCCTGTACGGCCGCCAGCCCCGCGGGGTTTTGGACGTCCTGAGGGAGACTTGGGAGGAGGGACCTTCGGAGAGTAAAAATGAAATTCAGCATGTGCTGGACCTGAGAACAAAACTCCACACGTTGGGGCAGCTCTCCATGGAGAATTTGTTACAGGCCCAGGACAAGCAAAGCCGGCTATACAATCGGGGGGCCAGATTACACAATTTCACGCCGGGAGATAAAGTACTTGTGTTACTCCCTACCTCTAGCTCCAAATTACTCGCCAAGTGGCAAGGACCGTTTGAGGTCACACGGCAGGTAGGGGATCTCAATTATGAGGTGGTTCGAACGGATCGGAGCGGGGCACGTCAGATTTATCACCTCAACCTCCTTAAAAAATGGAACGAGGTCGAGCCGGTGATGCTGGTGACGGTAGTAGGTAACGAGGAAGATCTCGGGCCAGAGGCGAGCCTCAAAGTTCCATCACTCACTCTGGCCCCGGGGGGGGATCACCTCTCACCCTCCCAGCTCACCGATGTAGCCCGGTTGCAGAGAGAATTTGCGGACGTGTTCTCGGCCCGGCCCGGTCGAACTAACCTTATTCAACACCATATTGAGACCGAGCCGGGCGTGGTAGTGCGCAGCCGGCCGTATCGTTTACCGGAGCACAAGAAAAAGGTGGTCCAGTCAGAATTAGAGGCGATGCTAGAGATGGGAGTAATAGAAGAGTCCCGCAGTGACTGGGTGAGCCCGATCGTTTTGGTACCGAAAACAGACGGCTCGGTCCGATTCTGCGTGGATTATCGCAAGGTGAATGCGGTGTCGAAATTCGACGCCTATCCAATGCCGCGGGTTGACGAGTTGCTTGATCGGCTGGGTACCGCTCGTTTTTATTCGACGCTGGACTTAACTAAAGGATATTGGCAGATCCCCTTATCACCGTTATCCAAAGAAAAGTCAGCCTTCACAACGCCGTTTGGATTGCACCAATTTTTCACGCTTCCGTTTGGGTTGTTCGGGGTGCCCGCTACCTTTCAGCGCCTCATGGACAAAATCCTCCGACCGCACTCCGCATACGCCGCTGCCTACCTGGATGACATCATCATCTACAGTCAGGACTGGCAGCGGCACATGGTGCACCTGCGGGAGGTGCTGAGAGCGCTGAGGGGAGCGGGACTAACGGCCAACCCAAAGAAGTGTGCGATTGGGCGGGTGGAGGTGCGTTATCTGGGTTTCCACTTGGGTCACGGACAGGTGCGTCCCCAAATTGATAAGACGGCAGCTATTGCGGCCTGCCCGAGACCCAAGACCAAAAAGGAGGTGAGGCAGTTCCTGGGGCTGGCGGGGTATTACAGGAGGTTTGTTCCTGACTATTCGGAGCTCACCAGCCCACTGACTGACCTCACTAAAAAGGAGGTCCCAGATACGGTCCCGTGGACGGAGCGGTGCCAGCAGGTTTTCACCCAGGTAAAGGCTGCTCTGTGTGGCGGGCCGCTATTACACTCTCCTGACTTTTCTCTCCCCTTCTTGCTGCAGACGGACGCGTCGGACCGGGGGCTGGGAGCTGTCCTGACCCAGGAGATAGGGGGTGAGGAGCGCCCGGTGCTGTACATCAGTCGGAAGCTCTCTAAGAGAGAGACGATGTACAGCACCATTGAGAAGGAGTGTTTGGCGATCCGGTGGGCGGTCCTCACCCTCCGCTATTATCTCCTGGGACGGGAATTCACCCTCTGTTCGGACCACGCCCCCTTGCAGTGGCTCCACCGCATGAAGGATACCAACGCGCGGATCACCCGTTGGTATCTGGCATTACAGCCCTTCAAATTCAAGGTGATCCACAGGCCGGGGACGCAGATGACTGTAGCCGACTTCCTCTCCAGGAATGGGGGGGGGGGGGGCTGCAGGCCGGAGGGCTTCCCGGCCTGAGTCGGGCGGTGGGGGTATGTGGCGAGGGGGGCGTGGTTCAGCGAAGTCTGCAGCGGGAGAAAGACTCAGGAGACAGCGGTAAGTAAGTGGGTCAAGTGCAAAATGAGGATCACCTGTGTCTGATTGCAGTAATTGGCGTGGAGACCGGATAAAAGCCGCCGTGGAACGGCAGTTCAGAGAGAGAGACGGAGTGAAGACGCGGGCGCACGAGCTGTCAGAGAGAAACAGTCGGAACGAATGCAGAGAGTGATCGCGGAGACGAACGAGAGAGTTGATGTTTCCGGGTGACGCAGAGTGCGCACCTGTGTGAGTTTATCTGCCTTAAATAAAAATACCTGAGTCTTCACGAGCCAACCCTGTCCGCTTCCTTCCTTCCTACGAACTTTGCTACAAATGGTTTTAGTTTTCATTTTAGTTAACCGCTTCACGTGTATATGTAAATGAATTGATGATATTTTCCATCTTGCCGATCTCTGTTGCTTTCCCTCTCCTGGTCTTTCATCATGTCAAGGCTGTTACCTGCGGTTCTACAATACACGTAGCCTTTTTAGAAAGCAATTTCCAATAAAGTCAGCTTTGTTCTGGATCCGGCAACACCATCTGCCTTTGTGTCAAAATAAATGCAAAGAGCTTTTAACTGCTCTCCACTCGGGCTTTAATGACACCGGAACAATGGTGAACACGACAAAATCTAGGCAGCCGTAATTTGAAGGAGCAGAGCGCACTTATTATTTTTATCCTCATTGATTTATTACAAACCCTTTTTTCTCAAGCCTGACATGTAATATTGACGTTATTAGATATAATGTAGTGTTCTCGCCTCAGCCTTCTTTTGATTTCTGTCTGTCAGCACATTAGGATGCGTGTGTGCGGGTTTGCATTCATATGCTTTGAATGACTACTTATAATACTGCACCTCATACACTAAATACTGCCTACTAATTTTACAAAATAGCATGGAATATGCAACAATAAACATTTCAAACAGCATATACTGTTGGTGCATGGTCGAATCGTATTGCATGTTTTATGTTAATAATATCTTAAAAATACATATAGTTATTTTGCATTTATAATGTTTTTTGGGTCTTAAAGCAATATTTCACCCCAAAATTAAAATGTAATGAGTATTTACTATTCCACAGGCCATGCAAGATGTAGACGAGTTTGGTTCTTCATCAGATTTGGAGAAATGTAGCATTGCATCACTTGCTCAGCAACGGATGCTCTGCAGTGAATGGGTGCCGTCAGAATGAGAGTCCAAACAGCTGATAAAAACATCACAATAATCCACACCACTCCAGTCCATCAGTTAACATCTAGAGAAGACAAAAGCTGAAATAAATCCATCATTTTTTAACTTCAAACCGCTGCTTCTGGTTAAAATATGAGCGTATTAGTATAGTATAATATAGTAAAATATTAGTCCATAATCAATAATAATGCTTCTTCCGGTGAAAAAAGTGTTCTGGTCAGAATCCAGAGAGAAATCTGTACAAATCAAGCACCGCTTACAAGCCAAAACAGCTCTAAACAAATTTCACCCGCTCTGTGAAAACCCAGCTAAAGTCATTTTTTGTGATTGACTGTTTTCTACATAAAATCATACTTCATAAGGTAAAGAACATTATGTGATAATGTAACCTTTATATTTTTTATATTGACTGAGTATGTTAAAGATTCTTTGACATTCATTTGGCAAAGATTCATGTCAAATTATCGTGAAATTAATGGTAAACTCAAATGTATGCTTGTTATATCATAATTAGTTCTTGAGACATTAGCCTGGATATCACAGAGAGGGTCATAAATATGTGGCTGGATTTTGATGTGAGAGACAATAAGAGATGGACTTTTTCACAGGAGGAATCGTTATTATGGATTATGGACTTGTCTCAAGATGTTATCTGATGGACTGGAGTGGTGTGGATTACTTGTGGATTATTTGGACTCTCATTCTGACGGCACCCATTTAACTGCAGAGGATCCATGGCTGAGCGAGTGATGTAATGCTACATTTCCCCAAATCTGATGAAGAAACAAACTCGTCTACATCTTGGATAGCCTGTGGGGGAGCACATTTCCATCTCTGGGTGTGATTGTAGCATCATCCCTCTCTAAACATCCATAACGTTTCCATGAAAGGATGTTTGTGAGAGTTCCTCTGATGTAAAGGTGAGCAGTTATGACTTTGCCCTCCATGTGACTCTCAATTTAGCATCTTTGCGTTTTTTATAGTGTCACGCCAGCCTCAATTAGCTTTACGCTGTTAAACGCCCAAGCAGAGCTGAAGCTGTTAATGCGAGTCTAACTGAGAATGAAAACAATGACCTTTTTCATAATCCATGTAAAGTGCTGCAGATCATGTGACATTTGATTCAGCACAACCAGGTTGTGTTTTAAAGTCTTTAATGCATTGTGACATAAAGCTGTTTAAAAGTCCAGAACATTGTTAATGCAACTATGAAATGGCATTTTATTTGCATTTATCTTTTTTTGAAAATTGCCATATTTTTTTAAAGCTGCAAGGAACGTAATTTATGCTAAATATTAAATGCAATAAATGTAAAAAATATGCACAATTCACAATAACCGCAAATTAGCCCGTGGTATAATCTTCATGCATCATTTTTAATTTATTTGTGCTAAAAGGCTCATTCGTTTTGTACCATCCCTACAAATAAATAAAGTCAAAATCAAAGGAAAATAAATAGTTATTTTTGAGACGCAACTGCATACACAAAGCGATAATTAATATGTGTGCAAATATCTGTATATGTGGAAAGCGTCTGGATTTATTCTGTGTCTAATACAGTAAACACTAGTGAACAGAACTAAATGAACAGTAGCACATCAGCACAGGTTAAGCGCGCCGTGTTTTAATGTGCTGTGGTGTACAAACGCTGTGCTGGGTCAGATGACGGCCGTTCTGGTCAGCAATCCTGCGCTCAGAAGTGTAGCCAGTGGCTTTCTGTCGTGATTAATGAACATTGATTTCTATCTAAAACCACAAAAACAGCACCTACTGCTCATCACGTCGTGGTTTACAGAGCCCACCTGGAGAAGCTGCTCAGCAGATGAATCTTTTCTCCGTTTGATCAATTACTAGGGAACCAGCTGATGAAAGAGAAACCTACAGAAAGAGTTGAAGTTCTGCATCATTACGACAGCTTTATTTACCAATATAGGCTCATTGCAAATACGTGACTCTGAATACATTTCTGCAAAACTGAAAAAACTTACCTATGCATACAAATCGCTGTAGTTTCCAGTTGAAATGAACTCTAGAGGCAGTAAAACTCCCACAACTTTTATTCCTTTTCACACTAAGTATGATTTGCTGGTCCACAGTTTCGATCAATAAAGCCAAATTTTCGCATGATTACTTCAGGAATATTATGTTATGAATTCAAAACACTTTTAACTGCTGCGAGATTTGAAAACTGATCCTTTTGAACGTGTCGTCACATGTACAGCTTCAAATGCATGAGTTTTCTAATTCAGTTGGTTTCTTCGATACAGCGTTGCACTTAAATGATGAAGAGCTCCGGTATGAACCGCGTGAAACTTTGGTTTGACTAAGCAGCTCAAATCTGCATAAAGAAGTTAAAATAGCATGACTGCATCACCAAATGTGTTTTTTTATAATTTGTGCATTTGTTAACACTATCGGGTAGGTTTAGGGTTGGGTTTGGTGTAGGGGATATTTCCAGCACGACAGAGCATTGACTTTTTGCCACACTCCTGGGATATTTGAATTATGAACCACAGCAATACATACCTGAAGAAACGTAATACAAACGTTGAATATATCAATGTCAGAAAAACGTGCCAGTGTCACGTACTGAACCCGCGTTTTAGCTCCACTCACTGGACATTTCACTTTGAAACTACCACGAAATATGCAATAAGGTATGTAATAATGGTGCTGCCAACACTTTCTCATGACCAATTTCTTATGTATTTTACGAGGTGGCTAATTCGTACGAATTTGTATGATTTGTCTAAACCGCAGTGACAGGTAGGTTTAGGAGCGGGTTAGGTGTAGGTCATTTGTACATATTTATATGAATTGGCAACTCGTAAAATACGTACAATTTAGCAAAAATTAGTGAGGTTGTATGAATTTGTAGTATTTACCTCGTAAAATATGTACGAGTTGCCATGAGATCGGGCTGGTGCTGCAGAAATGTATTTAGAGGCACTAAATAATTAAATAATTAAGAATTTCCAATCGACGTAAAATGTTACGCAACTGCCTGGAAGAGGACGTGTGTCTATATCATCCTAATGCACGGTGAAGAGGAGAGTTTGAGTGTCACAGCTGGAGAATTGCAGAAAATAGTTGAGTCTCGGGGTCAGAAAACCTTTAAATAATGGTCAAACAGCACTTACATCACCACATGTTGTTTGGGAGGGTTTCAAGAAAAATGATCCTAGCTCGTCCAAAAACAGTCTCCAGCATATTCAGTTGTCAGACACGACTGGAACTTCAAATGGGACTGGCTTCTATGGTCAGATGAAACAAAAAAATGAGCTTTTTAGCAGCAAACACTCAAGATGGGTTTGGTGAACACAGGGATAAAAAGTACCCCATGTGTACAATGAAATATACTGCTGTATTTTTGATGTTGTGGGCCTATATTTCTGCTGGAGGTCCTGGACATCTTGTTTAGACACGTGGCATCATGGATTATATCAAATACCAACAGATCAAAAATCAATAAGGGACTGACTCTGTTAGAAATCTTATAATGGGCCATGTTTGGATCTTCCAACCGGACAATAATCCAAACACAAACCTCAAAAAACAACACAAAAAGTGGTCACTGAGCACAAAACCAAGCTTCTGCTGGCCATTCCAGCCCTCTGACCTGAACGCTGTAGAAGATGAGTGAACCGAAGAGAAGAAGCACCGTCATAGAGCTGTGAATCTGAAGGATCTGGAGTGATTCTGGATGAAGGAATGGTCTCTGATCTCGTGTCAGGTGTTCTCTGACCTGAACCCTGTAGAAGATGAGTGAGTGAACTGAAGAGAAGAAGCTGTGAATCTGAAGGGTCTGGAGTGATTCTGGATGAAGGAATGATCTCTGATCTCGTGTCAGGTGTTCTCTGATCTGAACCCTGTAGAAGATGAGTGAGTGAACTGAAGAGAAGAAGCTGTGTATCTGAAGATCTGGAGTGATTCTGGATGAAGGAATGGTCTCTGATCTCGGGTCAGGTGTTCTCTGAACTGAACGCTGTAGAAGATGAGTGAGTGAACTGAAGAGAAGAAGCTGTGAATCTGAAGATCTGGAGTGATTCTGGATGAAGGAATGGTCTCTGATCTCGGGTCAGGTGTTCTCTGACCTGAACCCTGTAGAAGATGAGTGAGGTGAACTGAAGAGAAGAAGCTGTGAATCTGAAGATCTGGAGTGATTCTGGATGAAGGAATGGTCTCTGATCTCGTGTCAGGTGTTCTCTGACCTGAACCCTGTAGAAGATGAGTGAGGTGAACTGAAGAGAAGAAGCTGTGAATCTGAAGATCTGGAGTGATTCTGGATGAAGGAATGGTCTCTGATCTCGTGTCAGGTGTTCTCTACTGAACCCTGTAGAAGATGAGTGAGGGAAGAAGAGAAGAAGCTGTGATCTGAAGATCTGGAGTGATTCTGGATGAAGGAATGGTCTCTGATCTCGTGTCAGGTGTTCTCTGACTGAACCTGTAGAAGATGAGTGAGGTGAACTGAAGAGAAGAAGCTGTGAATCTGAAGTCTGGAGTGATTCTGGATGAAGGAATGTCTCTGATCTCTGTCAGGTGTTCTCTGACTGAACCCTTAGAAATGAGTGAACTGAAGGAAGAAGCTGTGAATCTGAAGATCTGGAGTGATTCTGGATGAAGGAATGGTCTCTGATCTCGGTCAGGTGTTCTCTGACTGAACCTGTAGAAGATGAGTGAGTGAACTGAAGAGAGAAGCTGTGAATCTGAAGTCTGGAGTGATTCTGATGAAGGAATGGTCTCTGATCTCGGTCAGGTGTCTCTGACTGAACCCTGTAGAAGATGAGTGACTGAAGAGAGAAGCTGTGAATCTGAAGATCTGGAGTGATTCTGGATGAAGGAATGGTCTCTGATCTCGTGTCAGTGTTCTCTGACTGAACCCTGTAGAAGATGAGTGAGACTGAAGAGAGAAGCTGTGAATCTGAAGATCTGGAGTGATTCTGGATGAAGGAATGGTCTCTGATCTCGTGTCAGGTGTTCTCTACTGAACCCTGTAGAAGATGAGTGGAACTGAAGAGAAGAAGCTGTGAATCTGAAGATCTGGAGTGATTCTGGATGAAGGAATGGTCTCTGATCTCGTGTCAGGTGTTCTCTGAACTGAACCCTGTAGAAGATGAGTGAGTGAACTGAAGAGAAGAAGCTGTGAATCTGAAGATCTGGAGTGATTCTGGATGAAGGAATGGTCTCTGATCTCTTGTCAGGTGTTCTCTGACCTGAACCCTTAGAAATGAGTGAGAACTGAAGGAAGAAGCTGTGAATCTGAAGATCTGGAGTGATTCTGGATGAAGGAATGGTCTCTGATCTCGTGTCAGGTGTTCTCTGACCTGAACCCTGTAGAAGATGAGTGAGGTGAACTGAAGAGGAGAAGCTGTGAATCTGAAGATCTGGAGTGATTCTGGATGAAGGAATGGTCTCTGATCTCGTGTCAGGTGTTCTCTGACCTGAACCCTGTAGAAGATGAGTGAGTGAACTGAAGAGGAGAAGCTGTGAATCTGAAGATCTGGAGTGATTCTGGATGAAGGAATGTCTCTGATCTCGTGTCAGGTGTTCTCTGACCTGAACCCTGTAGAAGATGAGTGAGGTGAACTGAAGAGGAGAAGCTGTGAATCTGAAGATCTGGAGTGATTCTGGATGAAGGAATGGTCTCTGATCTCGTGTCAGGTGTTCTCTGACCTGAACCCTGTAGAAGATGAGTGAGGTGAACTGAAGAGAGAAGCTGTGAATCTGAAGATCTGGAGTGATTCTGGATGAAGGAATGGTCTCTGATCTCGTGTCAGGTGTTCTCTGACCTGAACCCTGTAGAAGATGAGTGAGTGAACTGAAGAGGAGAAGCTGTGAATCTGAAGATCTGGAGTGATTCTGGATGAAGGAATGGTCTCTGATCTCGTGTCAGGTGTTCTCTGACCTGAACCCTGTAGAAGATGAGTGAGGTGAACTGAAGAGGAGAAGCTGTGAATCTGAAGATCTGGAGTGATTCTGGATGAAGGAATGGTCTCTGATCTCGTGTCAGGTGTTCTCTGACCTGAACCCTGTAGAAGATGAGTGAGGTGAACTGAAGAGAAGAAGCTGTGAATCTGAAGATCTGGAGTGATTCTGGATGAAGGAATGGTCTCTGATCTCGTGTCAGGTGTTCTCTGATCTGAACCCTGTAGAAGATGAGTGAGGTGAACTGAAGAGAAGAAGCTGTGTATCTGAAGATCTGGAGTGATTCTGGATGAAGGAATGGTCTCTGATCTCGTGTCAGGTGTTCTCTGACCTGAACCCTGTAGAAGATGAGTGAGGTGAACTGAAGAGGAGAAGCTGTGAATCTGAAGGATCTGGAGTGATTCTGGATGAAGGAATGGTCTCTGATCTCGTGTCAGGTGTTCTCTGACCTGAACCCTGTAGAAGATGAGTGAGGTGAACTGAAGAGAAGAAGCTGTGTATCTGAAGATCTGGAGTGATTCTGGATGAAGGAATGGTCTCTGATCTCGTGTCAGGTGTTCTCTGATCTGAACCCTGTAGAAGATGAGTGAGGTGAACTGAAGAGGAGAAGCTGTGAATCTGAAGATCTGGAGTGATTCTGGATGAAGGAATGGTCTCTGATCTCGTGTCAGGTGTTCTCTGACCTGAACCCTGTAGAAGATGAGTGAGTGAACTGAAGAGGAGAAGCTGTGAATCTGAAGGATCTGGAGTGATTCTGGATGAAGGAATGGTCTCTGATCTCGTGTCAGGTGTTCTCTGACCTGAACCCTGTAGAAGATGAGTGAGGTGAACTGAAGAGAAGAAGCTGTGAATCTGAAGGATCTGGAGTGATTCTGGATGAAGGAATGGTCTCTGATCTCGTGTCAGGTGTTCTCTGACCTGAACCCTGTAGAAGATGAGTGAGGTGAACTGAAGAGAAGAAGCTGTGAATCTGAAGGATCTGGAGTGATTCTGGATGAAGGAATGGTCTCTGATCTCGTGTCAGGTGTTCTCTGACCTGAACCCTGTAGAAGATGAGTGAGGTGAACTGAAGAGGAGAAGCGGTGAATCTGAAGATCTGGAGTGATTCTGGATGAAGGAATGATCTCTGATCTCGTGTCAGGTGTTCTCTGACCTGAACCCTGTAGAAGATGAGTGAGGTGAACTGAAGAGGAGAAGCTGTGAATCTGAAGATCTGGAGTGATTCTGGATGAAGGAATGGTCTCTGATCTCGTGTCAGGTGTTCTCTGACCTGAACCCTGTAGAAGATGAGTGAGGTGAACTGAAGAGGAGAAGCTGTGAATCTGAAGGATCTGGAGAGGTTCTGGATGAAGGAATGGTCTCTGATCTCGTGTCAGGTGTTCTCTGACCTGAATCCTGTAGAAGATGAGTGAGGTGAACTGAAGAGAAGAAGATGTGAATCTGAAGATCTGGAGTGATTCTGGATGAAGGAATGGTCTCTGATCTCGTGTCAGGTGTTCTCTGACCTCATCAGGAATTATAGGAGAACAATTAGAGCTGTTAAACTGGAAAATGGAGGTTTCAAAAAGTATTGAATAAAAGGATAGTGTTAATTGTGGCCAATGTGTATTAAAGAAAAAAACATTTATTTCATAATGATATTTCCCCCCATTTTAAATTCTCATTATCCAATGAAAGGTTAGATTTTTGCGAATTTTTTAAATAAAAGATCAAAAGGATTAACAATGCAGATTCATTTTCACAGCCTTCTTTGATCGTATTACCAAGGGTGGCAATAATTCTGACCACGATTGTATTTGTTAATGTTTATTTTATTTAAAGTAATAGATTTTTTGGGGGGGGGGATTTTAGTTTTAGTTAACTATAATAACCCTGTCAAGAGCTTATCTGAGTTCTTATTGATTTATATTAATAGCTTTAGTTTTGAATTATTTTAGTACATCAAGTTAAACTAAATAAATGAGATGAAATAAATAGATAAATAAATGTTGCCTTAGAAACTAGCTGATATAAAACAAGTTTATTTTTTGACCAAATAGGATGAAGTAGGTTGCTGCCAGGGTGTTGCTATGTGGATTAAAGAGTGCTCCAAATGGTTGCTATGCGGTTTAAATATTATTCTAATAACACTTTTTTTAAAAGTGGCTTAAAACTGCAAAGTCAGCATAGTCAACTGAAAGCGTGATTCTCCTGAGATGCTTTATAATGCAAATGAAACAGTGTTTTCCATATGAGATGCGTCTCTGTCCTCAAGAAGCACTTTGATGTTTTAGCAGCCCTGAAGTGAATATCCACTCTCCCCGTGTTTCTGCCTTAAAGCAGAGCATCCTAGTTTCACATGAACGCTCAGACTGGCTGCTTGACACCGTCACAATATGTGATAATTGACATCTGGGATAAGAGACGAACATACAGGTTACAGGTTAGCATTCATGATGCTGATGAATCTGTTCTATAACTTCACATTGAACAAAAAAATAGTTTAGGATTTACTTTGAATTTAACAGTTTGTCACTCAGAAACTGCTAGTCAATTTATCAAATAATTACAAAGAAATAGCAATTAATACATGGAATTAAACATAAAATTTTGAACGACTGAATAGTATTTTTATAACTATGAAAACAATTTATTTTTACAGATCATATATCATTAAGATATCAAAATGACAACAGAAACAACTTGATCCAAAATTGAAAATATATGTAGTAAAAAACATTTATGACAAGAGAAGACAAAGTACAAGGTCACAAATACACCAGGAGACAGAATATCTATATATAATATACAAAATAAATTAAATTATAAAGAAATATGTAGTTGGATGTTCAAGTATTTATTAGAATTTATAAAAATGAAATGTTATTCAATATAAAATAAATATTAATGAACTATATAGTTTCATGTCCAAATATTTATGCAATTTTAGCAATGCATGTCATTTCCGGGTAAATTTTTGGCACAACTGCATTAGTCTATATTTCCCAGTCGTAAAAGCAAATACTGATTTATACATTTACAGAAAGTGTACACTATAAATGTTACCATTCAGCGTTTATGACCTCCTGACATCAGGAAAAACACAGTTTGATCAGCATTTGTTTTCATTAACACGCACGCATGCACGCACGCACGCACGCACGCACGCGCGCGCACACACACACACACACACACACACACACACACACACACACACACACACACACACACACAGTAGAGTGATGCTCTGTTACACACTCATCAGTTGGGCTTCAATCAACATATGACATCTGCTCGTATCCCACTGTCACACCCGGAGCAGATGCTTTAGTGATTTCACTCTCTACCCATCATAAACGCCCTAATGAGAGTCAAATCCAATTATATCTACTAAACAAAACTGCAAACAGCAGTTAAGGGCCAAACACACCAGCGGCATGTGCGGCGTAAGGCTGAGGGTTTGTTGTCACCCTGGTGGTGAAATTAGGAAAAGATGTTCAACTATGAGTAGATTTACATGACTTAACTTCAACTTAAAAGGTGTAGTTCAGCCAAAAATCTAAATGTGATGTAATTTACTCACCCTCAGGCCATCCGAGATGCAGGGGCGGATTTAGTGAATTGGGGCCCCAGGCAAATATAGGAATGGGGCCCTATATATTTGCACACATCTACCTAGACCAGAGGTTCTCAATTCCAGTCCTTGCGCCCCCCCGCTCTGCATATTTTGCATGTCTCTCTTTGTTAACACACCTGATTCAGATAATCAGCTTGTTAGAAGTGCGCTGTGAACTGTGAACATGCATGAACTGTGTTCCGATTGACATGCTCCCTACACAGTGTCCATTGCTCCCTACACAGGGTCCATTGCTCCCTACACAGTGTCCATTGCTCCCTACACAGGGTCCATTGCTCCCTACACAGGGTCCATTGCTCCCTACACAGTGTCCATTGCTCCCTACACAGGGTCCATTGCTCCCTACACAGGGTCCATTGCTCCCTACACAGTGTCCATTGCTCCCTACACAGTGTCCATTGCTCCCTACACAGGGTCCATTGCTCCCTACACAGTGTCCATTGCTCCCTACACAGGGTCCATTGCTCCCTACACAGGGTCCATTGCTCCCTACACAGTGTCCATTGCTCCCTACACAGTGTCCATTGCTCCCTACACAGGGTCCATTGCTCCCTACACAGTGTCCATTGCTCCCTACACAGTGTCCATTGCTCCCTACACAGTGTCCATTGCTCCCTACACAGGGTCCATTGCTCCCTACACAGGGTCCATTGCTCCCTACACAGGGTCCATTGCTCCCTACACAGGGTCCATTGCTCCCTACACAGGGTCCATTGCTCCCTACACAGTGTCCATTGCTCCCTACACAGGGTCCATTGCTCCCTACACAGGGTCCATTGCTCCCTACACAGGGTCCATTGCTCCCTACACAGGGTCCATTGCTCCCTACTCCCTGAGCAGGGAAATCCGCTGAAGTTTACTTTATTTCGGGAACATTCATTCATGGATTTGCGCTGCGCAACGTCTTCACGCACGGACGAGTGTGACATCATATACCTCTGTAAATATATACAATTTTAATTCACGTCTCGCACACTTCAGTGCACTTTGAATGGAATATATACGTTCGCTTCGAACTGGAATCATGGAGGAATATCCTGTGATGTCCACTTCGCAGGGCACTTACGTTCCAATAGAACAAACATCTGAAGCGATAAGAGTAACATACGAAATATGCAGAGCGGGGGGGCGCGAGGACTGGAATTGAGAACCGCTGACCTAGACCAACCTTGAGGTTCCTTTTTTTTGTCGTGATGCTTGCTGCTGCACAATAGTGCCCCATAGTTGTGTCCAATGTTTCTACATGTTTCATGTACATGTCATAATGGGATTCTGTCATTTACATTTATTCATTTAGCAGACAATTTTATTCTTTCATATTGTAGACCACGAAATATCAATTTATTTACCGTTCAGATACAAGTTTTAACAAAAACAAAATACATGATAAAATTATTAACCTCACAATTGAACCTTTAAACCATTTAGTTTTTTTAAGAAAAGAGAGGAGTCAGAATGATAAATTATGATATTATTTAAAACAGGTTTATGTGGGTGGATTTTCGGATTGGTCTGAATAAAAACTGCAGACTGGATATTGAAATGCACATTCATTCTCTGCCAGTAGGAGGTGCTTTTGGAACATCAGAAATATAGCGGTTTCCCTCGGTAACGGCTGTAAACAAAGCAGCGCTCAGCTCATAAATGATACTTGATCAGATAAAATGAAAATGCCATCCAAACTTTTCTGAAGACAATCGGTTCCCTTCAGAGGTTCATTCATATAAAAACTTAGTGAGAATGAGAAAAGTGTGAGAAATATAGCCTATATTGACGAGGAAAGTCCACTGATGAGTTACCAGCATAAGCCTACAATTAATTTGAGTAATTTTAACTTATGGCTGTCAATCGATAAAATATTTAATCATGATTAATCACATGATTGTCATGAGTTAACTCGCGAATAATCGCAACTTAATTGCACATTTTGATATGCTCTAAATATACCTTAAGTTAATATTTTAAGTTTTTAATACTCTAATCAACATGGGCACAGGACAGATATGGATGCTTTATGCAATATATATTTATTATTAGTGAAACCATATTTAACAGAGCATAAAGAGTTTATATGTTTCATAGGTAATAGATGTTTTTCAAAGACCTTGATCATGTCTATTAGACACATGAAAAAAGAAAAGAACAAATGCCAGGTTCCCATTACTTCTCTTTCTTTGCACGAGCAATTTACTGACACAGACCTGTTTACATTTTCACAGGACAGGGCAGATCTCCTTCTGAACATGCAAAATGTGCATTTATTATTTATTATTAAATTATCTTTGCCTCTGTGCCACATATTGTAGCCTATTTCTATGCAGCTAAATTCTCAATAAAACTGTTTTCATTGATATATTTTATTGTTTCTGTTGTCAGACAAGGGATGAATATGAAATATTGACTGAAACGAGATTCATTAAGACTACATAACCAGCTCTCCCTTCCAAGATGTTACAAAACATAAAAATCCTAGTTTATAATCGTGCCGTCATCTGATAAAACCAAATAGGCTACACATAAGATAAAGACAATAGCTGTGCTGTGATTTCGGCTATACTTGCATGTAAAATTAGAGAAGCAGCATATCTGTGTTTTGACTGAAAGCGCAGCTCCTATCAGCCGCTAATGTAAAGAGCTGCGTGCGTGCGCTGGGAAAGAGAGATCTCACACTCGTGCGGCAGTCAGCTTCAGATGCATCATATTTTCATTAGCTACAAGCAGGATACACAAGAAGCACGTTCAACTCTGACACGCAGACGGTTGTCCTGGTAATAAACGTTCGTGTGTCCGCGCTTAATGCGCATCTCGTACATGAAAAGCGTTTTAGGGGGCCCTTGGGTTTTGGGGGCCCAAGCCAGTCGCCTACCTTTGCCTAATGTGTAAGTCCGCCCCTGCCGAGATGTAGGTGACTTTTTTCTTCAGTAGAACAGTAAAGAAGATTTTTAGCTGAATCCGTGGTCCTTGGTGATTCATAAAATACAAGCCAGCAGCTGCATGCTTTTTGAGAATAAAAAACATAAAAGAACACAAAATTAATAATCCTTATGATATATCAAGGTCTTATGAAGAGAAACATTCGGTCTGTGTAAGAAATTGAACATTATTTACAATATTATTAGCTGTAATGTAGAGCCTCGGGCAAACAGGGAAATCTGATTATTGTCTGTAAATTGGGTCTTTTGGAGTTTGTCTGAATGAACTGATTCAATTCACTAGTTTGTTTACGTAATTACGCAATGACGTCACACATACGCAAACATGAAAGCACCCAATAATGATGTTTAATATGTCTAATGCAAATAAAGCGAATGAACACATCTTCATTAGCTCAGCTTTTTACATAAACATTGAGAAACCATAAAAACCTTCACGTGGACCCTTCATTCAATGCTGGGTTCATGCATGATTCATAAGACCTCAATATATCGTCAGGAGTCACAGGTATTCATTTTGTGTTGCCTGATATGCTTTTTTTGACTCTCAAAGTGCTGGGAGCTGCTGATTTGCATTTTATGAATCACCAAGGCCCAAAGACCACAGTTTGAGCTACATATCTTCCTCTGTTCTACAAAAGAAAAAAGTCTCCTAGAAAGCAAAGTTTCATTTTTGGGGTGAATTATCCCTTTATATCAACTTTTGAACAGCTGAATTTTTTTTTTCAGGATATTATATTTACACGGATTCATGTCAATATGCAATAAGATAACATGAGATGTTTCTAAGCAAAACAGTAAAGAATGAAGGTCGATTATTTCCATTTGGAAAGTCGCATAACCATAGAGCAGCAGTTTCTGGGCTGGTGTTGTGGGCAGCTGTCTGCTGTTTTCTGATGCAACACCTGCGTGTTTTTCACTCAAAGTCCAAAAAGACCAAATCAATGTCAGGCTTTCCACTGCGAAGATCCTCTAGACAAACACAGCTGCTAAAATTGTGTCAGTCTGGATTTAGCACAGTGTCCACATGATGCGACGGCACCAGAAATAACGCAGCGGCACGCATAAAAACAGACACTCGCCATGAGACAGAAATGCTTATCTCTTAATTAATGACTCAACGAGGAGCTACAGTACGCAGCACAACACCAGTCCATATGCTCACCTGCTGTTTGACACAGAGTTCAACTTGCAGCCAGAAATATATTCAGCTGTCTTAATCTCATGTAACCTGTTGAGAACATCATATTTTACCCAAGACCTGAAGACAATGAAGCTTTTTAATGCACATTTTCACCATTTCTGTCTGTGCAAAGTCCTCCTGATGCATAAAGAAAAGAGATGATACAAGGCTGAAGATGTAAATAAATAAAATTCACCTTCAAGACAGAAATAGATCCAGACAGCATGGCAAAGAAAGGTTTAAGCATGAGATTCAACAGCACCTTTGGGTTTTCCAACATCTCTTCCATTTATTTCGGTAAACAGAACAATTCATCTGGGAAATTTACTGTGTTTTTCATCAAGGAAGATATTCAATTACGTCCTCATGAATTTAATGTTTGGGTTCAATGTTTTGTAGACTTTGAGGGTTTTAAGAAATTGAGGTCAGGATCTAAAACAAGTTTATTTACTCAAATGTAAAACTATATTATAATAAACGTATCACACAAAAAAGAAATTCTGTCATTTATTCACCCTTATTCCATTCAGTCTTCTGTCAAACTAAAATGACATTGGACCCTATTGACTGTCATTGTACATGTTTCTTCTTGTGTTTCACAGAAGAAATGAAGTCACACAGATTTGGAAAGACACGAGTGTGAGTAAACGATTTATGTGGAAATTCAAACATGTCACATTTATACTACAGATTCAAATTTTGGGGTTGGCAAGATTTTTTATGTTTTAGAAAATAAGTCATTTCTGCTCACAAAGGCTGCATTAATTTGAACAAAAATACAGAAAAAAGGTGAAATATTATTGCAATTTTAAATGGCTGATTTCTAAGTGAATATATCTTCAAATATAATTTATTCTTGTTTTTTAAAGCTGACTTTTCAGCATAATCACTCCATTCTTCAGTGTCACATAATCCTTCAGAAATCATCCTAATATGCTTATTTGCTGGTCAAGAAACATTTCTGATTATTATCAATGTTGAAAACAGTTGTGCAGCCCAATATTTTGTACAATAACTGTGGTTTTACTGTGATATTTTAAGTTAAAATACATTAAACAGGACACCTACCATGCTATTGACCACAGTAACTGTAGTTTTACTGTGATACTTGAAGTTAAAACACAAACACAACACTTAACCATGCTATTACCACAGTAACTGTAGTTTTACTGTGATACTTGAAGTTAAAACACAAACACAACACTTAACCATGCTATTACCACAGTAACTGTAGTTTTTCTGTGATACTTGAAGTTAAATCTCAAACATGACACACTTTGCCATGCTATTACCACAATAACTGTGGTTTTACTGTGATATTTGAAGTTAAAACACAAACACAACACTTTACCATGCTATTACCACAGTAACTTTGTTTTTGTATTAGTTTATTTTAACTGTGGATTATACTGTAAATGAAGCCGCATTACACGTGTCACCTAGACACTGACCGGCCGCTCCTGCATTAGAGACATAAATAGCTGCTGTCCTGTCCGTGACATGAAGGGCTTCACAGAGACAGCAGCTCAGGCTGCGAGCGCGTCCCGAGGATCCTTCCAGATGTCTGCGTGTGACGCGTCCCTCCCGCCGCTCGAGCGCTGTCATCTCGCTGACATCTCACCGCCATCACGTTTCATCAGTACCATAATTAATCAGCCCTCTAACAATGCGCTGGCCGTGACAAGGAGAACGCGGGCTCTGCTGTGCCAGTGAAAGCCTCGCCAAATCCGGCGCCCTCGTGTCACGCTGTCTCACCTCCACCGCCGCGCTACGCCAACATTCTTATTCATTAGCCACTTTCACACTGTTCCTCTGCTCGCCTCTTTCATCCACGCTTATTTTCAGCTCGCTCCCAAACCGAGCATGCTGGGAAACTGACAATGTCATACAATTAATATAATTGGCACCTTCTTTAAATTAACCATGGCTTTACTCACACGGTTTCTATAGTTAAACCATAGTAACGTCAAAGTAACCATGGCTTTGCTACACTGACCATAGTTTTTGTTGTAATAACGTGGTTATACAAATGCTAAACAATTCACCAAAAAAACATGGTTGCTTGCTATGCTTTTACTATAATAAAACCATGGTTAATTTCCGTAAGGGTTGTTGTTGCAGATCAATCAGAATTTGTGCATATTGCACTGCATTATAGTAAATATTGATTTCTGTTTATGCTGTGCAACCATTTCACCGCTTCAAGGGTCAAGAAGAAACGGATATAGATGTAATAGAGCATGACGCTCACAGTGGCAAAGTCATGGGTTCGATTGCTAGAGACTGCATGTGTAACGGATGTATGCCAGTAAGGGCTGTGTGTAAACCTCACTCCCCTGACCTCAAAAAGAGGCGCTCTAGCGACTGACGCTTGAGGCTGTAGCCTTTAGCCTCCTTGGTAGAGCGCCCGCCTCCCGCGCCGGCATCCCGGGTTCGAGACCCGCTCGGTGTGATGGTGCGGACCAGGGGGGGTTACATTGGTGCCATGACCCGGACGGGAGTGAGGTTTAGGGGGGTGAGTGTAACGGATGTATGCCAGTAAGGGCTGTGTGTAAACCTCACTCCCCTGACCTCAAAAAGAGGCGCTCTAGCGACTGATGCTAGAGGCTGTAACCTTTAGCCTCCTTGGTAGAGCGCCCGCCTCCTGCGCCGGCATCCCGGGTTCGAGACCCGCTCGGTGTGATGGTGCGGACCCGGGGGGGTTACATTGGTGCCGTGACCCGGACGGGAGTGAGGTTTAGGGGGGTGAGTGTAACGGATGTATGCCAGTAAGGGCTGTGTGTAAACCTCACTCCCCTGACCTCAAAAAGAGGCGCTCTAGCGACTGACGCTTGAGGCTGTAGCCTTTAGCCTCCTTGGTAGAGCGCCCGCCTCCCGCGCCGGCATCCCGGGTTCGAGACCCGCTCGGTGTGATGGTGCGGACCCGGGGGGGTTACATTGGTGCCATGACCCGGACGGGAGTGAGGTTTAGGGGGGTGAGTGTAACGGATGTATGCCAGTAAGGGCTGTGTGTAAACCTCACTCCCCTGACCTCAAAAAGAGGCGCTCTAGCGACTGATGCTAGAGGCTGTAACCTTTAGCCTCCTTGGTAGAGCGCCCGCCTCCTGCGCCGGCATCCCGGGTTCGAGACCCGCTCGGTGTGATGGTGCGGACCCGGGGGGGTTACACATGAACTGATTAAAAATGACGTTTTACAATTCGCTATTTTTTTGGTTTCTCAGAATTATATTTTGTAATGCTGTGGGGGGAGGGGGTTGTCCCCCCAAAAACTGCAATAGAATAAATTGCTGGTATCTCACAATTTTGGGTTTATATCTGGCGATTATGAGTTTAAATTTCACAAGCGAGAGACTTTCTAAATATTTGAATGTTTGAAATTCACACTGGAAATAAAAGTCAAGTGCATTGCATTCAATGCAGTATATATACCGATTACGCAGAGAAAACGTGCACACAATAGTGTAGAAATAGAGAAAGTACAGTAGGAAGCTTTTACAAATAAAGCATTCAAAAGCAAAATGGAGAATGTGAAATAAAACTTAGTTTCGAGTGACACTGTGGTATGATGTTGGCCTGTTTTCTGTTTAGCTCCTCACTTTGTGGCCATGACCTTTTCACGCATTGTTTTAATGACCGTCCTGAGCTGAGTTTAGCAGGAACAGAAGGGCTAAAAGTGACAATTTGAAGTAAAAAATTTCTTAATGATTTTTTTTTCTTACAAACACACATCTTTTGTCTTCTCCAGATGTTAACTGATGGACTGGAGTGGTTTGGATTACTTGTGGATTATTGTGATGTTTTTATCAGCTGTTTGGACTCTCATTCTGACGGCACCCATTCATTGCAGATCATCCATTGGTGAGCAAGTGATGGAATGCTACATTTCTCCAAATCTAATAATAATAATAATAATAAAAAAGTCTACATCTTGGATGGCCTGAGAGTTTCCTTTAAAGTTGGGGGTTTGTTCAGTATGAGCACTAGTGATGCTAGTCTCAGCACACAACCACTTATGATTATGCATCGCACACGACTGTGATTCCACTCGGTAACCTCTCGCAGCTGGATGTTTTTTCTACTTTGCATTAAACAAGAGATCAGGCCGCAATATGATGAAAATGAATTCTATAACTTCAGAAAGAAAACTCGGGGTCTGATAGTTTAGCAGCCTTTAATGGGAACAGATGGAGGCGGTTCACAAAGTTCATGTAAGTGATATCTGTAGAATTTTAAAATGGCACAGAATTCATTACTTGCCCACTGCAGCGGTGAACTCTCGGCTAACCAAACCAGATGAGGTCAGATTATTATCAAACTTGCTGAAGCAGAAACTTGCTTTCGCGCCTGAAGGGAAAGATACTGACAGTCTGAGACCTTGGCGTTGGCAAAACATGATTATTAATGTTTAGGTGTGAAGTATTAAAAACTAAGCAAAAAGTGAAGAAGGGCTGCAGTGGTGTAAATCATGATACTTCCCAAACCCTCTAAAGACAACATCTGAATAATTTCCCTCGACAGTCGCTCATAATTCACACACCAGTAATCTTTTCATATATCTGATAAATCTTCTCAGAGATGCCAGTGTTGCATATTAAAATCATAGGCTGAAACGTGTGAACACAAGTAAGTGATCATAAACGCTTCCAGCTATGCAAGCTTCATTTCACATGTCGCATTACTGGATGTCGGAACAATTCATAACACAACACAACTAAGTGTTGCATTTACTGCATGGACACAAGGGGCGCTACAGCAGGCAGTAGTGTTTATGCTACTGGACATCACACTTTACATTGATTGGACATCACCTGGCAACTCATCAGAACAACAAACTTGTTTATCAGAGAAATAAAAACTGACAGTTATTACAGTAGCCTACATACATAAACCAGGGTTGGGCAAAACTCAGATTTTAGAATTGCCTCCTTTTCAATTCATATGTAAACAGTCTACAGGAACTTCAGTTGGAATGACAGGAAGAGGAATACTGAACTAAAGTCACATTTCTATATGTGGAATTTCTAACATCTATATACAGTAAATCAATTTACCCACCCATCAATCTCTCTGAATATATATCTATTCATCCACCTGACTATCCATCATGCATCCATCCATCCATCACTTTTCCAACTATCATCCATCCACCTATTTGATTATCTATCAATCCATCTATCTGACTATATATCTGACTATCCATCATCCATCCATCTGACATTTCAATCAACTATCTATCATCCATCTATCTGACTATCTATCTATCCATTCGGCTGTCCATCCATCTGACTATCTATTCAACCATCTATCCATGATCCAACTGGCTATCCATCCATCCATCTTGACTAACCGACTATCTTTTAACCCATTTATCTATCTATTTCCATCCATCCGTGCACCTATCTGACTATTTATCTATCCATTCATCTGACTATCTGTCCTGCTATCTATCCTTCATCTAACTATCCACCTATCTCATTCAACTGTCTAAATATCTATCCATCCACCTGACTATCTATCCATCCATTCAACTACCTATCTGACTACTTATCCATCCACATAACTATCTATCCATCCATTCATCTATCTATCTGACTACTTATCAAACCACCTGACTATATATCTATCTATCTAGATTATCTTGACAAACTTAGTTTTTAATCAAAAATGCCACTACTATACATTTCTTATTCTGCTTCAGTATTGAAATGCACCATTGTGAAATACCGTAATCCAAACACACGTCTATATCTTTTTGTCAGACGACTTTGCAAAAGAATGTCAATGAAATTGGAACAATGAAGGCCAATAGACAGCAATGGCTCTTGGACAACACCGTGCTTCTGTTTTCCTAAGCCTAAAACAACCTTGGGACATTAACACAGCGTCTAAACAGCGGCTGAGCGTGAGCGCTTGTGAGCGGTTTAAGATGGAAACGCAGAACCTTCTGGCAGAATCCAGGGGTGTGATGGATGAGAATTGAAAGGAAGATCAATAGAGATCACAGCCCAAATGAAGAGTGATTTTAATTGGCTTAGTGTTATTGACTGACGAGCCCGTCTGCTGTTTGTTTGGCTCCGTTTCTTCACCAATCTCATGGATTCTCAGTGGAGATGTGCTAATAGTCACCTCTTAATTAGACAGACCTCCAATAAGGGACGTCAAAAGTAACTCAGACAGGTGTATGTCACATTTCAATTGAAATCTGAGACTTTTGATTCCGTTGGAAAACCTGTGAATGGCAATTATCTGTTTCTCCATGTCCTTACAAAAATAAAGAGTTCACTGATGGACAGAACTGGGTAGATTACTTACAAATTATAGTCCATTACTGATTACAGATCACATGACGAAAACTGTACTTAATAATGTAACCTAGGTTACTCATTTTATGTAATCTGATTACTTTTTGGATTACTTTTAAAAATTCTAACTGTTTTAAACTTACCATTAAATGTAGTATATTGATATAAAAATATTATCAATCTTTTGATATCAACATCGTAAAATAGCCTACACATTACACAAAGGTTTCCTAAACTGGGGTTATTGTGCGATTGCAGTGATTTGATAAAAAGCTAATAATAAAAAATGCAATGAAAAAATATAAAATACAAATAAGTTATACACTTGAACACTAAAAATATACATATTTTATTTGCTTACTTGCATGTCAATGTGACCATTAACTAATATCAGAGTACTGTAAACATGCAAATGTGTTGTTAAATTATTCAAAATATGAACTTCCTTTGAGATATTTCAAGTAAATGTTTGGGGATCCCTGCATTACATGAACAAACATAAATAAACATGAAATAATATTGACATTACACGCCCAAAGTCTTCCAGGATTTACTTCCATTGTGGGAATAATATAATCATGTAGGCTAATCCATAAAAAAGTAACTGTAATCTGATTATGAGCATTTTAAAATGTAATATAACTACAAGTACTTAATTTTAGGAATCTGATTATGTTATCCAGATTACATGTAATCAGTTACTACCAGCACTGCGCATGGATATGTTTTCAAAGAGTTTCACTCACGTATATGAGAGCGTTTTGCAAAACTCAAGTATAAAAGCAAGTCAATTCACATGATTTAATAGCATTCGGGGGCAGTCGTGGCCTAATGGATAGAGCGTCAAGGTTCAAGGTTCAAGGTTCAAGGCAATGACGTTCAATGACGTCGTCGACGTCGACTGGGACATAGAGCGTCGGACTTGTAACCGAGGTTGTGGGTTTGAATCTCGGCTCCGGCAGGAATTGTCGGTGGAGGGAGTGAATAACGAGTCTCACCTCACGACTGAGGCGAGACCCTTGAGCAAGGCACCGAACCCCTAACTGCTCCCCGGACTGCCCACTGCTCCAGGTGTGTGTGCACTTGGATGGGTTAAATGCAGAGAACACATTTCACTGCTGGTTATACTCTGTATAATTGTGTGTGAGACGAATAAAAAATCATCATCATCATTTTTGTATTTAAACACATGCAAAACTGTGACAATGATGGACAATACAACACTTAGTGTCCAAACAACACTCCATTTCAGGACTGTAACTGCAAATATCCATTGACCACAGATAGGCTGAGGATGAAAATAGATAAACATTTTAATGGGATTCCAGAAAATTGTAAAAAGGAGGGATATGACAGTCAATGTGACCCATGGACCTTAATGAATTCTTTAAAAGATGCTGATGAAACCAGTTTTGCAGATAGAGCAGCTAGCAGCTCTTGCTATTATGAGAAAGAGAAGCGGCGTGCACAGAATCTCAAATTGCCATGAGACACTTTCAACTTTTTGAAAAGCTTCTAATCAAACATGGTAAATGAATATTGGTCAGACAGCTCATCCTGGTTGAGATGTTTCAGAACATTGAGGAAAGAATAGACATTTTTCAGCTGTTATTGAGATTATCCCAGTTTCTAAACCACTAGCATGTCATTAGATACGACTCCATGTCAACTTAAATAGTTATTTATGACTCATATTTAACAGTCCAACGCAGAATATGCTCATTTGAAAAGAGTCACCAGATGTCACGAATGATTTATAGTGCCCAAATAATGGCGCATTAAAAACACACTAAATTTTTCCAGATTCTGTGATGAATATTAATAAAGGTTATTGCTGATGCAGGTTTTAATTTCTGGCTCTTAATAAATAATGAGTAAGGACTCTAAAGCTTAAAGTAAAGTTTGTTTAATTAGCAAGTGCTCACCTGAAATGCAGTTAGTGTGAGATATTCAGAACTCTGTCTCATTAGCATCTGCTGTCTCAGGACGTCATTAAAACACCGAACACACACACACACACACACACACACACACACACACACACACACACACACACACACACACACACACACACACACACACACACACACACACACACACGCCCCAAGCTGTTTCACCTGTGCTATGTGCAATCGAAATATCATCTGCTTTTTATAGGTTCTCTACTGCACGTCTGGAGAATATAATCACATAGTGGGTCACATATATTGTTATGACTCTAGTTCAGTAGTTCTTGGGCAAATTAGAGGCTCAAAGAGATTGTTCACCCAAAAATCTATCAAATGTAAAGGAATAGACATGTGTTCCTGTGTGGCTCAGTGGTAGAGCATTGCGTCAGCAGCGCAAAAGGTTGTGGGTTCGATTCCCAGGGAACACATGTACTAATGAAAATGTATAACCTGAATGCAATTGTAAGTCGCTTTGGATAAAAGCGTCTGATAAATGTAAAATGTAAATGTAGATCATGCAAACATGAAGATTCTGTGATTTATGTCATGTATTTCGTACCTGAATGACTTCCTTTCTTTTGTGATGTTTTTGGTCTTTTTCATACAATGAATATAAATAGCGACAGATGCTGTCAACCTCCAAAAAGGAGGGAAAAACCACCTCAAAATCAGTGCATATGACTTGTGCATATAGGGAACAGACTGAAAAGAGCAGCATGAACATTCTGCTACACGCAAATGAGTAAATGAGTTAATGTGAAAGGAATAGTTCACCCCAAAATAAAGACATTTGATGAAAATGTGCTCACCCTCAGACCATCCAAGATGTAGATGAACTGGTTTCTTCATCAGATTTAGAGAAATGTAGCATTGCATCACTTGCTCACCAATGAGTCCTCTGCAGTGAATGGGTGCCGTCAGAATGAGAGTCCAAATCTACACAGATCAAGCACCGTTTACAAGCCAAAAACAGTCTAAAACAGTTCTAAATGGCTGAATATGTATGTGAGAGACAACAGGAGATAGACTTTTCCACTGGAGGAAAACAGTTTGAAGTTAAAAACATCTTAACCCTGGATAAGTTTCTTACAAACTGGCAGCTTTTGGCTTCACAAGATGTTAACTGATGAAATGGAGTGTGAATTATTGTGATGTTTTTATCAGCTGTTTGGACTCTCATTCTGACGGCACCCATTCACTGCAGAGGATCCATTGGTGAGCAAGTGATGCAATGCTACATTTCAACAAATCTGATAAAGAAGCAAACTCAACTATAACTTTAAAGACTATATTTTTAGCACATTATGACAGATGATTCTCCTAAAATTTCTTAAGAAAAATGGACACAAACGAGTCAAAAGTTTTCATACAGTAAGGGTTTAGAGTCATAAAATGGATATAAAGAGCAGCTTTATTGATAAATGTTTGAATTCATATTGAGTTTCCTTTGCTAACCTTGGCATCTTCTGAAACTCTAGAGAAGATGTGTGTGAGATTACTGGAGTCTTTTCAGGGTCGGATCAGTGGTCAGTCTCTTATTAAGCTGCAGGGCAGTGCATCGCATCAAGGCAGATGACCAGTTCTCTCCTTCGCTTAGGGTTATGAAATATGCAAGCGCTGCACACGATTCTGATATAAGACTCGAATCACAGCGCTTTACTTCAGATACAAGCGCAGTCAGCACAAGGGAATGCTAACAGAGAAACCAGCGCTTACCCCAGCACAGTACCTTTAATAATGCATACTCACTCATGCATATTCTCCGCATCTTGTCAAGCATGCCGGAATTAAACATGTTTATCATCTCAAAAACTGACATGTTTTACACTGGGACTCTTTATTGAGTCACAGCTGAATAGCCATTTCTCTCGCGGCACGGACAGAATTCATCCCGTTATAATTTCAGATGAGCAAACCGGGAGAAACTTTAGTGCTGGGACATCCATTCTGTCAGACCAGTAATTAAATGGGCAGTGCTGACAAAGTGGACGACAGTGAAGTAATCAGCAGCATATTCTACAGGACGTAATTACACGTCTCGTTCACGGCCACGATGCCTTTAAAGACTTCAGAAGATGACGTATAAAGCGTAAAGATTTACATTTAATGTGCTCAGCAGCTGGATCCAGAAATCTGATTTCCCCGGAGAAACACAAAGAAATGGGAAAATTTCACAAAGTCTTTCACTCAATATGCATCGCTAGCTCTGTGAATTATGCTCGATAAAATCTTCTGGATGAGCCATTATGTGATGTAGCGAGATTAAATGCAGCGGACTGAAAAAGAAGTGGGTCACTTTGCTCCAAAACAATCGTTTTGATTTCATTTATGAAGTTCCTTGAAGGAATTAAAAAAAATCACATGAGATCTCTTTAATGACTTAATCATTTCTCCTGCAGCTATAAGATAGAGCCAATGGAAATTTTGCTGAAGTCTGAGAAAAAAAAATGTATCTCACATGCGTCTCCTCTAGAGTTTCAAAAGAGATCTGAATATCTCAAACTGAGCTCAGACTTTACAACATCACCAAAAACTGTTGTCAAAAAACTGAGATTTCAATATGAAGCTAAACATTTCCCATCAAATCCTTCCAACAGCAAATTATCTGAGCTTTTAATTTATTAATCTCTCTTTAACCCTTTAAGATTCCTGTAAAATTTGCCTAAAACGCCTAAAAAAGGCATACCCAAAGTAAATTGCATGCTGTTCTTGAGCCATTTGGATGATATGCATGGTGTTGATCTCCTTTGAAAGGCGACACTCTGAGGTTTGTTTCTCAACAGTCAGAATCACTGTAAGTCTTACTGATATTGAGTAATAGCACTTTGAATACACAAAAAAAAGAAACAATAATTATTCCGCCTGCATTTGTTTTGTAAATAGAAGCCTGCAGATGACTATATCTGGGAGGTATGAACTGGAAAATACATTGGGATCACAGAATGAAGCCTTACCAAGCCAAATTTACCATTTGATAAACAATATATTAGAAAATTAGTGTTTTACACGTTTATCTAATTTTATGTCTAGACGCTTCCCAAAAAATTACACCTGGGAGACTCCAAGCGACCCTTTGTAACAACGACACATACAATGCTGTAATTCTTGAATGCTTTAATGTACAGTCATCATTTTGGGCTCTAATGAAAGGTTACACTTAGAGCTATTCAATTTCTCATCCAGATTCACTGTCAATAATTACTGACACATAGTAACTGAAGCATAAACACATTATAGTGACATTTATTTATAGAATCCAAAATGTGTACACTTTTAAAATTGCATATATATTTATAATTTATAATCTAAATAATTTTTTCCCTATATTTCTATTTCTGTACATAGTACATTATTTAATTTGTGTTATATTGCATCCCTACTGTGTTATTCCTATGTATGTCTGTACTATCATGCATGTCTTCATTATGTCAACAAAAAGTGGTCTGATAAAGACACAGATTGTACATGCTGTGTTTATAGTATCTTAAAATGGTTTACATAGTTGAAATCACAAGAATCTCAGCTTTCCGTGGATATATGACATGAAAAAGTATTATTATATATATTTTATTTTTTTGACGACTTTACCCTGTCACACCACTAGGCGTCCCGCCGGCGGTACGCTGATTCTCCACCAAAGCACTGTAGCAACCATATAAAGTCATAATGTGGTGGAAAAATCCTCAGAACTCCATAGAAACTGAAGATTTTAGCTGCTTTTCATTAAATGTCTTTAGTACGAAGACAATGATATAAGTGGTATAAACTAGAGTGTTTTAATTGTATAAATGAATCCCAAAATGATGCTATCACTCTAATGATCCTAATTTTATTTTTGCCATATAAATACCTCTTGGTGGCCAGTCAGTGGGCAAGGACCCCCTGGTTACACGTTTCCTCCGCGGTGTGATGAGGCTCAGGCCGAAGGTACGATCTCGTGTTCCTCCTTGGGACCTCGCTGTGGTGCTAGAGCAGTGATCTCAAACTCAATTCCCGGAGGCCCACAGCTCCAACCAGCTCTAAATCACACCTGCTTGGAAGTTTCTAGTAAACCTGAAGAGCTTGATTAGCTGGATCAGGTGTGTTTGATTAGGGTTGGAGCTAAACTCTGCAGAGCTGTGACCCTCCAGGAATTGAGTTAGAGACCAATGTGCTAGAGGCTATCTGTAGGCCTCCCTTTGAGACTATCGAGGAGATATCAGATCATCTTCTTACTTTAAAGACTGTGTTTCTCATAGCAATGTCTTCTCTAAAGAGAGTTGGAGATCTGCAGGCCGTCTTTGTGGACCCTTCCTATCTCAACTTTGCGCCCGGTCTAGCCAAAGCTTTTCTGTAGCCTCGTGCGGGGTATGTCCCTAAGGTCCCCTCCTCTACACCACGACCTGTCGTACTTCAGGCTTTTTATCCACCTCCCTTCAGGGAGCCTGAACAGGAGAGGCTTAATTGTATGTGTCCAGTGGGAGCACTGGATGCGCACGTCCACAGAGCTGCCCTGTGGAGAAAGGCGGACCAACTGCTGGTATGCCATGGTCCCCCTAAGAAGGGTCTTCCTGCTTCCAAGCGGACCCTCAGCTGGTGGATAGTTGATGCCGTTACAGTTGCCTATGAGTCCTCTGATCTCCCCTCACCATTGGGGGTCAAGGCTCACTCAACAAGAAGTGTGACGGCCTCCAAGGCCTTTCTGGCAGGTGTTCCTATGCAGGACATCTGCGACGCTGCGGGATGGTCTACGCCCCTCACGTTCGTCAGGTTCTATGACCTAGATTTGCGAGCCCCCCCTGACTCTTCTCTTCTCTTGCCATAGCTGTGCCCTCCCACACTAGGCAGGGATTTGAAAGTCTGGCGGCGTGGACATCTCCCAGGTTACATGAAACGAAGGTTCCCCGATGGGAACGAGACGCTGCATCACAGGGCCTTATTTCCGGTATCCCTACAAGACCTATGCTTCATTAACTATCTAAAACGGCATCTAACGGGGAACAATTGGAATTTAGTAAGGTTTTGAAACCAAGGTTTGAAACAGTATGAAATAACGAAGCCTCGTTTGCTGAAATCATGTGACCTGCTGAGTTTGACACAAACTCTGAAGCACTGATTCGAAACAAAAGATTCATAAGTGCTTTGAAGCTTGACGAGGCAGTTATAAAAACGCAGATCACTACTTTGTTCATGATTTTCAATGCAAACACGCTAGACTTTCATGAGCTCCACGGTTTTAGAAGGCCGTTTCAAGTTAAAAGGCGTTCCACTTTTGAAAAACACGTCTCAAGACTTTGTGTTTGTGCTTGTTTTGTCTCCTGAGTTATGAAAGAGCAAACCGCTCTGGAATAACACAATCCTTTGCATTGAAGCGCTTATTTCTGACAGCGGTGTGTGTTTTGAAAACAGAAAAACCTCATTCTGTGTCTCCAACATCTCCAGGTTTCCTCCGGCTAAACTCAGACGGTTCTTTGGTGTGAAAGTCGATACTCCACCTGCTGAGGTATTGACGTGCTGGAGATCAGGAGGAGCGGATTGAACCGCTGCCAAACTCTCATCCTCTAATCTCGGAGCCTGAGAGAGACCATTCTTATCTCGCCTGGAGAAGTAGCATTGTTAAAGCCTCAGAATTATCCTGCATTCACAGCGGTCCAGTCGGCAGACCTGGGATTTCTCAAAGCGTTTTTAATACCCAGAATCTTCAGATGTATCTGGGTTTGTGTTGCACTAATCCTGCAGTAAGACAGATTCATGTTTTATGTTAATATCTGCTCGCTCCAGATCATTCAGCTAGAACCTGACAGATTCTTCCACACACATTTTGCTTTTGACAGATATATATATGCAAACATTTTCAAATGTTTCTTTCTTTATTATTATTTTTTTAAAGCTACAGTTAATATTGCAGCAGAATATTTTTGGAAATGATTATTAAAATGTCAAACATCCTGATTTCTGTGCATTAAAACTAATAAAACAGAAAAAAAAAATACTTATAGTTTCTAACTGGATCTGAGGAAAGGATCAACAATGACCCCCGTAATTAAATGGTGTGATTGGTATTTATTTGTGTGTTTTATTTCCTATAAATATAAATAACTTTTTTTACAATATATTTAATATACTTATAAAATGTTACAATAATATATGAATCATATTTTCAAGTAAAATATGTTGACTATTATAAAATATAAAAATATAATATTTTAAAATAAAATATTCTAATATTGATAAGTTTTCTGTCTTATTGATGTCTTGACCTAGTGTTACATAAAATTTTAATATAATAAAATAATACTACATCAGTGATATTATTAAAATAAAATATTCTAGTATTTAATATAAAGTATATTTAAACATTGTATATTTAGTGATATTATTTAAAAAAAACACTATAGTATTTAATATAGAGTATTTAAATTAATACAGTTTTTCATTTTAACTTAGTTAAAGTTTTAGTAATTTTGTTGTGTTTTTGTCCGTTTTAGTAGTTTTTTACATCTATATATTTTTTGTTATGTTTTATTTCAATTATTTTTTAATATCAATTTAAACAGAAATAAGAAATGTTACTTCTGCAACTAGCTGAAATATTTAGTTTTTGCATTTTATTTTAATTCAGTTAATGTTTATTTAATTTCAAATAATCAAAAGTTCTTAAATATTTGAATTTGAGTTTTAGTTATAATAACTTTGGTTGCAGTGAATTAAAGCAGTAGCTCTCACTGTAGTGAAACCTCTGTGAGAGCGTCAGGATGATTTCAGTCAGAATGGGAGGCAAGCTCCATTAACGGTTGTGTGTTTCCCAGCAAACACACTTTCATGTTCCGAGTCTGACAGCCGTTTGAAGTCTCAGGATGTGAGACGCAGTGAGAGAAACCAGAGGACGATCTGTGGAGCATCTCAAACTTTAAGGCTTTCTCCAGATGAAAACCTGCAGTGCACAGAGTCAGAAGAAACATTTAAAGCAACAGTCCACCAAACAAGACCCTTCTGACATGGTTTACTCACCCTCACGTCAGAGCCTCGGCACAAGTTAACAACCGTACAAATCTGAAGATAAATACAAGTTTGGAATGAAATGAGAGTAAGGAAATCGTATTTTGGGTGAACTATTCATTTAACTTGCTCATGCAAGTAAATCTGGCCTCATTTGTAAGATGTTTTTCCATTTATAACCGTTAGCTGTTGTTTTGGTGTTTTTATCGAACAGCTCTCGCTCTGAAGTAAGAAACGCTTGCAGATACAGAACAGAACAGTGTTTCTCTCCAGGGACGGAGACTTTCCTGAGGCCGAATGAGTGTATAACAACCATCCAGACACACGACTGCTCATGCATAAGTCCCGCTGGAGTTCAGAAATCTCTGATATGCTGAAATGTGTGGAAAACAGGAGAGGCGTGGGCTTCAATGAGTATTTTGGGTTATCTGCCACTTCCGCTGAAAATAAGGGCAAGTTTTCACAGCAACAATGCACTAAAAATGGAACATTTTCTTTGTGTTTTTGAAAAGTTTTGTTGTCAAATGATCCCCGTTCACACAGATCCATGAAAACGACTAAAAACACTGTATTATGCATGCCAGGCCAGTAGCTGGCAGCCACGACACGTGTGCGCACACCTGAATATATAATACAGATGCAGATTACATCACCCTTTTTACAAATGTTTTTGTAGTTTACACAGAGACGATAACAGTACCGAAACGGTTTTCAAAAGTTTGCTTTTTAGGCACCCGAAACACAGTTGTTGTGTAAAGGAACAGCCAAAACAAATAAAATGTTTTTAGTTCAGAATAGTGTTATAAATAAGCAAACATTTTCAGAACTTTCTGGCAACTTTCTCTCAAAGTTATGAACAAACATTTCTCCAGTAACATTATTAGAATGTTTGTTCTAAGCTAGTGTTTTTGAATAAAGTTGCCAGACACCGCCAGCATTTTTGATGATTTTCACTAAAATGTCATGACCCCCAGAATATTTTGTTAAATGAATATCTGAACACGCAATGCACCAAAATAAAGAGAATAGGACCTCTACTTTTAAACAAACAAACAACAACAAAAACAATCTGTTTTACTCTAGCTTCAAGCATTATTTTTAAATCAACACTTGAATGTAGGTAGGTTTCATAAAAAGCAACATTTTGAGCAAAAAACTGAGAAACTGAATTTTTATCAAACACTACTTCTGGATCGTATTCAGCACTATGATCAAATCAAAGATGCAGTATGGCTTCCATCAGCACTTCCAAAGCTTGCACAGGCCTCTTCCTGGATCGACATGTCACGGTTATGTGGTTAGCGTTGAGGATTGCACTATTTTTCATGTACATCCAAGGTTCAAGGTTCTTTTATTCGCCACATACTCAATTATACAGAATATAATCCGTAGTGAAATGTAAATCAGGTCAGGTCCACTCAATGGACAGTGCAAAATACGTAACACAACACAAGAGTATATATATATATAAATATAGGTAAAACATTTTATTAATAAAGAGTAAAATGTACAATAAAATAAAATGTGCAATACAGTATAATGTGGACTTAATAAATAATATTATAAACAGGGGAGAGAAATAAAAAATACGTTAAAAAAGTAGATAATCTGAGCAGAGCTACTCGAACGTCGACTAACCACAGCAGCGCCATTTTGGTATTTTCACATTTTGGTACATGCTTACATATGCCATTACTCATTTCTGCCTCTTCTTCTTCTGTGTTTTTGATTGGTTCATTCTAGACCAGGGGTCTTCAACGTTTTTCAGGACAGAAACATGGAGCAGGGACCCCCAATACAATATATGTCAAGCAGAGCTACATATAAAGTATACAGCCTTTGATATTAATAGAACCGAATCATATTATGATTAAGAATAAATTATATTATGTTATACTATATGTATATTATGTTAAGACAGTAGATCAGAACTATGCACATTAATATTGTTGCACATGCATCACAGCCTGTATATTACATTTTATTGTTAAAATTGAGAATTATGCAAAAACAACATGTTTAGATAAATGTCAGATGGGCATTTACATTTATCTGAACTTCAGCTGTAAGTTTATTAAAAAATCAAATTTTTAGCTTAATGTTTTCTATAACTTTGGCAATAACCAAGAAATGAACATTTTGAACATTCAGAGAACATTTAGAAATAAAGGTTTCGTACCTTAACAGGAGCGTTAGTACAGCATTCTTAGAGCATACGGATGGGACGATTCCCCGATTCGCTCGGTGCATCGGTTTAAAAAGTGTGCATCGGATACAAGTTGGCATTTGTATCATGATGCATCGTTTCTAACACATTTGCATCGGTAAAAACCGACTCATTTGTTGCAAAACAACCACATCATTGCAATTTGTTTGCATATGAAATTTATGCTGTTATTTTTCTTAAAATGACTTAAATACACAAGATTTAACAAAATTCATACAAATGTATTAAAACACATTTTCTAAAGTGTTAAATTCGTACATTGAAATCCTAATAATGAACACACTATTGTATTTTTGTGCACTATTGTTGCTGTTGTCTAGATCCCTCCCTTTCTATACAATAAATCCATGTGAATATCTGCCTGCTATATGTATTAATGTAACTTTCCAATCAATAAAGATGTCCTTTAACACAGTATTCTGACTGATGATGATAATAGGGTGCTACTGGCAGCATAACAGGTGCTAGCAGTTTAATACTCAACTAGGTTCATAAAAACAAAGCTACAGTAGCGTATTACAGATGAAACTGACCTGCACTTGAAGCCCTGAACAGGTTAGTCATTTCACTACATTTAACGGTTTGTTCTGCCCTTTTCTTCTCCTTCATCGAGTCTTACGCATCGACTCTGTTCAAAAACCATTTGACGGAGGCAAGGAACAGACGTGAAGCGTGGCGACGCTGCCAGTCAAGAGTAAGACTAACCGATTTATGATTTATTATCGGTTTATTAGGGAATGCCATAACCGGTACTTCTAATGGCCAGTCCGCGCCTGCTTCCAGCTGAGCTACAGGAACATCTATTATTGAGGCCTGAACAACATGAAGCACCAGACGTGAGACTTTTCTCAAGATGTGATTTGTTTATCTGGATGAGTAATGTCTTTTCTTCGTGGATAGAGTTGTCTGGGACTGGTGTGTTGGCTGTTCCCTTCACAGACGTCTGTCAATGGTGTCATTTATCCTCATTAGTGCTGAACATGACTTGGCCATATGTGCGTCCATGAGCGAGGGCCATGAGGGATCCTACTGGTACCGATATCAATAACAGAAGATGGGAAATTGAACCGTTTTCCACTGAGCTTTCACGGTACGCCTGGCATGTTTGTGGACTGAAGAGAAACAAGACTTTTCCAGAGTTAATCATTCAGGATTATAAAATCTTATTTAATGAGAAACAAATTGGACGCGTCTCATTCAAGGTTGCATTTGTCTGCCTGATTTCAGAAAAGCAACCATTACATTGCAAAATAAGAAGGAAAATACAGCAATTACGCTTTACAAGTAATCAGTCGACTTTAATTCTAGCTTTAATTCTACAGATGCTACAGCCTACATAGGACTTTCAAGAAGTATATTGGGTTATTTATATAAAATAATTATAAAATAAATTTGAGTCACTTCTAAGTTTGCAAAATATTATAAAATAAATTAATTTTGAATTACAATAAATTATGTTTTTTTTAGGTCATGGTAATTTTTTAAGCTTGGGTCTGTGAGAACGTGCATAACTTGCTCTTATCAAAATCAATTAATCTTATAGTTTAAACTGAATCAAATTTACAGACATTTAGGAGTGCAGTCAGTGATCATTTATTTCAATTCCAGGGTTATTATTGTTAACTAAAACTAAAACATCTTTGTTAATTGAAATAAAGCTGAAATCAAATTAAATATTAAATGCAACATATATATTTTTTTTAAATACAAATATTAAAATGCAGCTGAGATATATATAGTTAGAATAGCAAAATGAATAGCCTTTATTTTAAAAGAGAGGGAAAATCTTCCATATGTTTTCCAAATGCTTCTATATTTTTTGTTGCTAATGTCAAAGGTCATGTGCCAATTCAATTCTATAGAATTTTGATCACTTGTATGCCCATTTGACATTTCATCACCCTCAAAACCCAGAAACTAAACTACAAAGGTTGATCCAGACTACATTACTGTACATAAGAGTTCACTGGCAGGTGAGGACACAGTCTTGTGCTTTGTCAGGTGAATTATTGGTTGCTGAAAGCATGAAAACATTGAAATTCAACTCTGTATCATAAACCTGGGTCCTGTAGAGATCCACGGCATTAGAGGATAATACTGTACTGACTGTATCCGTTCTCCTGGATAAAAGTGTGTCCAGTGTCCCATGTTTTTTGAAACACTCCAGGATAGAGGCCTGAAACGTCTATGGTAGCTTTTTACGGTTTTGCAGCAAGGTCAGTGTTTTATATTTGGCCAAGTGAAAATTGTGCTGCTTGCAGTAGATGGCCAGTTCCCCCTCCTCTTCTCCCGAGCCGGGGCTTAATGTCTGCAATGCTCTTTTCAACTTGGTCAGAAACACTTAGGATGAAAGGACTAATCCCATTGCTCTGGGCCATTTCAAGGTCCTGTTGTCTTTATTCTGCAAACACATGCAAACTTCTTTCTGCTGCGTGGGTCGACGCAGACATGGGCAGGTGAGTCCCACAGCTCTGAAAGCGCTGGAGAACTATGGGATTTTTTTAAGCAACATGGCATGCTGCATGCATGGATTTTGGCCGAGCTGCATTTCTAAATCAGTCCTGTGTGATTAAAACAGCAGTTTGTTCAGAGTGAACCGTTGTTCTATTTGATTAATTGTTATAAATGTAGCGGTGAAAGTCGTTTGAAGTAAGTTCATCTCAGAGAGGAGAGGACACAGAGTAAGCAATAAAATTATGCGTGCTAGTGATTTTTGTCGGGCAAATGTTTCCTTTGCATTTCCATTTTTATTGCCGTCTATTCCAGGCCATTGCATGGGCGATAGAAAAGCAAGCTCAAGCCAATTTGTTGTGATTTTTTTTTTCTATGCTAAACTTTTCCATTAACATCCCAACTACAATGAATTATCGTGCATTTAAAAATGTCGGACATATAATTTGTGTAATGCATAAATCTAATCACATCAAGGGTCAGTAAGCTTGGACTATGAAGTTATCTCATTTGTATTAACGTTATGGAGCAGAAGCCTGACTTTGATTGGTGTCGTACAATAAAAATGAAACCTATTTAAGCAGCACTACAGTATTAGGCTTTGATTAGGGGAAATTCTGTCATTTTTGACTACTGGAAATTTGAAACACATGTAATTAGTGTTTGCATGTAACACAATTCATTATTTCAGCATGTATCAAAATTAAGATAAATTGAAAATACACTGCAACTAATTACATACAAAGCATTTGCATTTTTTTACTTGTATATTTATATTGTTGTATATTGTTTTGTGCATATGGTACATTTTGTATATGTTTAGGCGTATAAGGTGATGTTGGCTATTAAGTTCACTTAAAATTTCTGTTTTAGGGACAATAAAGTATACTGCAAAGCAATGAGTTTATATAAAGTATATAGACAATAAATAATTGTCTAGGGATTTTCAATGCAAGTTACATCATTACACTAATAGGTGGTGAAAAGTGACTCTTTTATGACTGAGTATTGAATCATTCAATCTGTTTTGTGGGAAGTCGTGGCCTGATGGTAGAGAGTCGAGCTCATAATCGAAAGGTTGTGAGTTTGAGTCTTGGGCCGGCAGGAATTGTGGGGGGGGGGGTACAGCGCTTTCTCCACCTTCAATACCACGACGAAGTGCCCTTGAGCAAGGCACCGAACCCCCAACTGCTCCCCGGGCGCCGCAGCATAAATGACTGAACACTGCTCCGGGTGTGTGTTCACGGTGTGTGTTTGTTCATTGCTGTGTGTGTGTGTGTGCACTGCTCCGGGTGTGTGTTCACGGTGTGTGTGTTCACTGCTCCGGGTGTGTGTTCACTGCTGTGTGTGTGCACTGCTCCGGATGTGTGTTCACGGTGTGTGTGTTCACTGCTGTGTGTGTTCACTGCTCCGGGTGTGTGTTCACGGTGTGTGTGTTCACTGCAGTGTGTGTGCACTGCTCCGGGTGTGTGTTCACGGTGTGTGTTTGTTCATTGCTGTGTGTGTGTGTGCACTGCTCCGGGTGTGTGTTCACGGTGTGTGTGTTCACTGCTCCGGGTGTGTGTTCACTGCTGTGTGTGTGCACTGCTCCGGATGTGTGTTCACGGTGTGTGTGTGTTCACTGCTGTGTGTGTGCACTGCTCTGGGTGTGTGTTCACGGTGTGTGTGTTCACTGCTGTGTGTGCACTGCTCCGGGTGTGTGTTCACTGCTGTGTGTGTGCACTGCTCCGGATGTGTGTTCACGGTGTGTGTGTGTGTGTGTGCACTGCTCCGGATGTGTGTTCACGGTGTGTGTGTTCACTGCTGTGTGTGTGCACTGCTCTGGGTGTGTGTTCACGGTGTGTGTGTTCACTGCTGTGTGTGTGCACTGCTCTGGGTGTGTGTTCACGGTCTGTGTGTTCACTGCTGTGTGTGTGCACTGCTCTGGGTGTGTGTTCACGGTCTGTGTGTTCACACTTGTCGCTGTCACCTCTGGCTTGCTCAGTTCGGGACACTTCATTTTCAGCACAATCATCGACTTGATTGCACAGATATTATTTAAACTGAACTAAGCTGGACAATGCCATTACTAAATTCAATAATGAAATGCATTCAGCAGATAATTGAGTGTAAATCCTGTCATTTTACATTATTGACACAATTTGCCTATTTTGATATTGTGCAGTGCTTTGTTACAATTTGTATTGTTAAAGGCGCTATATAAATAAAGGTGACTTGACTTGACTTGACTTGTTCACTGCTGTGTGTGTGCACTTGGATGGGTTAATGCAGAGCACAAATTCAGAGTATGGGTCACAATACTTGGCTGTATGTCATCACTTTCATTAGAATCATTCACTAAACCATTCACAGTGGAGGAGGTAACGAATTACAACTACTCACGTTACTGTAATTAAGTAGTTTTTTTGGGTACTTGTACTTTTTTGACTATATTTTTAAAGCTGTACTTTTACTGTTAAGTACAAATTAAGCTAAATAATCTACTTCATTACATTTATATCATAGTTCATTACTGAGTGAGTATGCCCAATATGAATTGATATCCAAACCTTTGACGCCATTTCAGTAGCCAATAAAGATATCCGATCTTAAACGGACCAATACAAGCCGTGATATCTGAATCGGGGAAAGCCTCTGATCAGACAGTGAGGGAGCTCAGCGTAACTATGAAGTCAAAGTTTGGAGAAACAAACTACATGGTAGTGTTATCATAAATATCTATATTTTGATACATAAAGATCTCCCACTGTTCCATTACTTATCAACCACAGTATATAGCAGGGCTGTCCAAACTCGGTCCTGGAGGGCCGGTGTCCTGCATAGTCTAGCTCCAACTTGTCTCAACACACCTGCTGGGAAGTTTCTAGTATGCCTAGTAAGAGCTTGATTAGCTGCTTCAGGTGTTTAATTAGGGTTGGAGCTAAACTTTGCAGGACACCGTCCCTACAGGACAGAGTTTGGACAGCCATGATATATAGACTGCCCTAAGCTGCGTCTCGCTCTCTCCTCTCGACTGTGAGTTTAACGCATCCGCTTCCTGTCAGAGTCTGAATATCCAGACAGGATTGCAGGTATTCTGCATAATTGTAATCATTTCCACACAATTGTGGCGTGTGCTTTATTGTAACATGAGAACACGGTCATGTAATCGAGCGAGCTCTTAAATAGGCCTAACTTCTACATCTGAACCTGCTGTCCTCTCACTCTGATATAGCTTGTGCGCACTCAGACTGTTATCGTGATCTCTCCGTGCTTCTATAGTAGAAAGTATTTCTCTTTGCTCTTAGATTTGAATGATAACTTTGTCAAAAGTTATCATTCAGAATAGATCCACGCCTGACTGATGAAAATGCTTTTGGAAATTGTATTGAGTACAAGTGAAATGCACCAGAAAGTCTTTCAATTTAAAAGATGGGATTTTAATTTCCTTACAATGTAAGTTTATGCTAGAAATGTTTCAGAATGGGATATTTGTACGTATAAATATCCTAGTCTGTCTAACTGCATCACGACATTGTACAGGTCAAAGCCATCTGATGTTGCATTTATCTAAATAAATAACCTGTATGGCTCTGAAATCACTGCTTATTAAATTAAGTGTAGTCATATTTTGAATACCTCAACTGAATTGAGGTCATCTGTTTTAGAATTGTATTACTGACTGTACACTTGTACTTTCCAAGTACCTAAATTACTTTTTCATTTCCAAGAAAATATATTATTATCTTCCTGTAAATTAGAATTCTCATTTGCCATTCTTGTCTCGTTTGTTTAAAAAGAAGAAAAAAGATTTTACATAATTTAAAGAGCATTATGCATTAAAAGAAAGTTATGGCGTATTTGTTAACGGTAGTGGCGTACCCCTGCTTTGAGAGCAGAGGATGCTGGGTAAGCGACGGCGGTTCCATGCGCACCTCCCCCTCATAAAGACCGCTGTCATAAATGCTTCTTGTCATCAGGCGTTGTGTGGCGGTCCTGAGACGGTTGCCAGGCAACCTGCACTGCATTGTTATGCGAGTTGGAGGGAATCAGGGAAAGCCTTCTGCCTCTGGAGCATCAGTGCTGGGCGGTGCGACTCCCACCAAACACGAGCGCTCTCGTCTGTCTGAGCGCACACACTCAAGGCTTCGCAGCTCAAAACACGAGCGCTCTCGTCTGTCTGAGAGCACACGCTCAAGGCTTCGCAGCTCAAAACATCACTTTAGCACTCTTTACATCCCAGTTTTCATCATCTTTCTAATCTCAGAGAAGCAGGACGAGGTCAGGAACTCTTTGAATACCTGAAGTTTAGGACTGAGAATCCAAGAAAAGAGCTCACAGAGTTTGTCTTTGGCTAATTAAAAAGAGCTGGTAACTGAACCGCCTCTCTCATCTGTTCCCCCACACAAGAACAAAGAGAGAGAGAGAGAGCGTTTCGCACAAGGAGCTCATGACAGCTCAACTCAGGAACAAGTGAGATGAAACTGGGCAGAAAAACACTGGAGCGCCGCGAGAAAACACAGCTTCTCTCCGTCAATCTGGAACTCGCTCCCAGCTAAAGGATGATGGGATACGGCCAGGGATGTGTGTGTGTTTCAGAAAGACGGTCCCGCTCAGCATGTCCGATGCTATGTTCCTCCCGATACTGTGCAAGGTAAGATCATTCCCATATGTTGTGATCCGGAGGCGTTTGACGACCGCGTACATCAGGAGAAATGAGTTTCATGTTCAGAGAATTTTCTGCAAAACTTAGTCTGTGAAATGTCATGCATACAGTTGTGCATTAAATACTGTGAAACAAGAGGGAAGAAAGAATGACTATTAATATATTATTCCTTCAAATTATTATAAAGTTACTGGAACTTCTCATGAATTAGTGGAATTGTGGACAGACGGTTCAATAAAAATAGCATTTAAAACAATCTGTTTCTGAAATCAGCTCAGTTTTAACATCATTGCACTTGAAAAACTGTCCATTACTTCAACTCATCAGAATAATTTAACCAACTTCAACTTCATTTTGAAGCTAGATTTTCTAACTCAGTTTAATGTCATTTAAATGAACTGAAAAATAAATGACTTTTACAGGTAATTTGATTACTTACAGTGTGCAAAAACAACTGACGTAGAAACTATTTTCACGCAGTTTGCTAGCAAATTTCACAAATAATAAAATAAATACAATAAATAGAATTTAATGTGATTTCTTTTTATTAGGAAGACTGAAATAAAAAAAATTAAATGTACTTTCTGTGTGTTATTTACAACTTTGAAAAAATGTATGTATTTTACATTGCAGCTGCGGCATTAAGTGTGTGAAAGAAGAGAAGACATTATTAATATTAATATGGCAAAAGTAGTTAAGTTACTGGATCCTCTAATTAATTTTGTGCAATTTAAAAGTTATATAAAATGATCCAATTAGATTTTTATCTCCATTTAATGTAAATTAACTGAAAAAAGAAATGAATTGGAATAACTTGTACAGCCAAATTGATAAGACTTAAAATAATTAAGACAGCAACTAAAGTTAAAGAAGGTTTTTGTATAGTGCTGATTATGATACACTGGAGATTTTTATATTTAAAAGTAAATTTTCTTACATAAAAAAAAAATGAAAATGATCTAAAAAATTAAATGGTTTTATTTAAGTCATAAATATTATTTAACATCACTGAACCAACCTATAAACATTCATTTATACCATTATGCCAACAAAACTAATTTGAATCAGGTAGAAATAACTCTTTACGGTAAAAACTGCAGTGAGTTAATTATAAAGCATAAGTTGTTCATGATTTGAGTATTTGTGACTAAATGTGTGCTATTAGAAAGGGTTTTGGGCAGTATATGTGCTTTAGATTGAATTCAGATCTAACATAGAAAACAGCTCCCGGTCAGATATAAAACAACAGCGTGTGTGTGTGTGTGTGTGTGTGTGTGTGTGTGTGTGTGTGTGTTGTGTGTGTGTGTGTGCGCGTGCGCGTGTTGGTTTTGCTTGTTGGTATACATGTGAGGACCAGATGTCCCCACAAGGAAGGTAAAGCCTGAGATTTTTGACTTTGTGAGGATTTGGCCGGTCCTCACAAGGGAAACAAATGATTAAAAATACTAAATGAAGTTTATCTTAAAATGTAAAAATGCAAAATGTCTCCTGTGAGGGCAAAGTTTAGGGGTAGGGTAGGTGTAGGGCAATATAAAATATTGTTAGGTCAGTACAAGAACAATAGAAGTCTATGAAAGTCCTCACAAGTATAGCAAAGCCAACATGGTTTGTATAATGACATAGGTATGATAGGTATTACAAGGATAAGGTGATTTATGAGAACATTTCAGTGTCCCATAATTCAAAACACTTATACATCAAACAGAGTGAGTTTTTTGGGGGGAAAGTAGAAATGCACCGTCTCCTGTGAGGGCTAAGTTTAGGTGTAGGGCAATAACACATACAGTTTGTACAGTATAAAAACCATTACGCCTATAGATAGTCCCCGTAAACCATAAAAACCAACATGAGTGTGTGTGTGTGTGTGTGTGTGTGTGTGTGTGTGTGTGTGGGCATGTTTATGTGGTTTATGAGGACACAAATTTGTATAATGACATGGGTATGACACAGGTATTACAAGGAGAAGGTGATTTATGAGGACATTTTCATTGTCCCATAATTCAAAACACTTATAAATCATACAGTGTGCGTTTTTTGGTCTCCTGTGAGGGCTAAGTTTAGGTGTAGGGTAGGTGTAGGGCAATAGCACATACAGTTTGTACAGTATAAAAACCATTACGCCTATGGAGAGTCCCCGTAAACCATAAAAACCAACGTGTGTGTGTGTGTGTGTGTGTGTGTGTGTGTGTGTGTGTGTGTGTGCGCGTGTGTGTTTGTGTGTGTGTGTGTGTGTGTGTGTGTGTGTGCGCGTGTGTGTGTGTGTGTGTGTGTGTGTGTGTGTGTGTGTGTGTGTGTGTGTGTGTGTGTGTGTGTGTGTGTGCGCGTGTGTGTGTTTGTGTGTGTACGAGTGCATGTGTGTGTGCGCGTGTGCGTGTGTGTATTTGAACTCATTTTAAAATCAACGCCGGCAGCAACACTGTCAGAGCAGCTAGCAGCTTAATGTTTTCAAACATGTCATATGCTTGTAATAATTTAAGTGAGAAAAGGTTTGACCATTCACTTCTCCAGAGAGCTTCGAGTTCATCTGTGTTTACAAGCTGTTGAGGTAATATGCAACATAGCCTAAAGTATTTGTTGGGTTCAAACCCTTGCGCATTACGTTCCAGAAAGACACTGCATGTTGATCATGGATGCAGGGGTTTGGATTCATTCAGTATCAGCTAATCTGATAACATCTAATAACATTCGGTTTCAGTTGATCTCAAAGGTGTTCAGTGGACTTCAGGTTCATTGGTAATAAAGAGCCCAGAAGAGCCTCTTCATTAGAAAGGTCAAATATTATTCATCATACAGAGCAAATGCAGTCTGGCAGCAACATCTTTCAATTTGTCTTTTTTCAGGCTGCTCTTGCAACTTGGTTGCATCAAGTCTGGTTATGTGGGTCTCTGCAGGAAATATAATATTTACCATAGCCACGGAATGGGATTTAGAAAAAGAAAATAGCAGATAAATCTAATCTGCAAAGTGACATTTTCACATTTGTAAACTATGGGTTATCAATCAAATGTGCACATTTATGCAGTTAATACAAATTAATCGGACAACAACAGCAATAACAAGCATGCAGCCTGCTTTAATCTATGTATGTTCTATGTATCTATCTCTAATTTGTCCAGAAAAAATGTGTCTGTGAAATGTCATGTATACAGCTGTGGCATTAAACGCTAAAAATCAAGAGTGAAAAAAAAATACTATTTCAAAAGCAATTTTTTTCTAAATAAAGCAAAGTTTATACCTTTAACAATTAACTGTGCAATTTACCAGCAATAACAGGGTACACCAAACGTGTTTTTTCAGTATATGACCGTCTCACTATATCGTGAATGATCCATGCAACAGAAGTAAACGGCTGTGCAGGGTTGTTTTGTTTGCTAGTCTAATCTCTAATTAGACTTTTAACAGATACGTACTGAAAAAAGGTGTAGGGTTGCCTTCGAACCAGTGTTCACTGTGGAATTAATTGTCGATTTCAGAAAAATATAACAAAGAAACAGCAAGTGCACTGTAAATAATGATTTTTATAAGTTGAAGTTTCTAAGAAAATACTGTTTCAGTTTCTACTTCAACGTTTCATGTTTAATTCAACGTGTTATCTTTGAAATTATACACTAGCAAATTCTGAGTAAAGATTATAAACCATGAACCAATTTTTTGGTGCAACACTGAATAAAACATGAAATTCTTAAGTAGAAAGACTGAAATAGTATTTTGTAAATCATACTTCATACATCATTTTTACTTACAACTTTGACAAATAGTTTTTTTACATTATGCATATCTATAGTTTCAACAGAAACTCTAAAATATTGATCAATAGTTTTACAAGTGCCCTGCAGAACGAGAATCACACGAGGAAAGAAAAGTGATTTCATAACACGCTACAAAAACAAAGTTTGCTGAAATCTCTCGATGTTGCAACGAAACACTTTGTGGAAGTTTTTGTTACTGTACAGAGCACATGCATATTTAAAGAGGCCTTTTATGATTGGTTCTTTGTTGTGAAACCACATTTGAGCTCTGTGATGTTTTACTGCCAGCGTCATTCGAGGTTTGCAACTCAAAGTGTAGCGTGAAACAACCTTTTGATTAATAAAAGCCTCATCTTTTGTGACATCTGTCACCAGCACTCAAATGTGCAACCTTAAATTAAAGATCATGTGCATTTACACTCAATGTCCACATATAGCTGGGCTTTATTCTTAAGTCTATCAAATGTTGTGTCCAGAGAACCTCATGACCAATGTTCCTGGACTACTGTCACACAGCTTGGCCGGCTCGATGTGGTTTTCGTCCCAGCTGGCCAGTTGGTAAAGTGGTTTTGGACACTGTCCACTTTGTTTCTGAGCGCCGCGCAGCTGCTCTCTCTAGTGAAGCGGTTTCCAGCCTCCTATCCTGGCATGTCTGACGCTCTATAGCATGTCTTCTATCAGCGCGGAGCAGTTGTCTTCATGCATGAGAGCTCATCTAGTGTACAATAGGAGGATTCGCTTTGAGGAAAGCCCTGTTTACATTTATGCATTTAGCAGATGCTTTTATCCAAAGCGACTTACATTCAGGTTTTATTGTCAGTATGTGTGTTCCCTGGGAATCGAACCCACGACCTTTGTGCTGCTAACGCAATGCTCTACCACTGAGCCACAGGAACACGTTTATGATACTATCAGAGGATCTGTGGCCCGCTATACATCGCACACACAATATCCTCAACATGCACTAAAGTCTTAATGTAGTGTCATTTTGCTTCCAAAACGAGCTGACTTTTATTTTGTATATTTTTATGAAAACGATTATTGAGTCTTGTAGACAGTATGTATGTTTTTTGTTGAGCATCGTATTTAATCCATCAGGCTTTTCTGGCTCATATATTCTGACATAGTGAGAATATGGAGGGAAAAAAATAGCTCAGTTTTATTCAGACTCAAACAGAGACATTTGGTGCAGATGCTGATATTTATATGATGATGCTTGTAATGTAAATCAATGAGATCTTTACAACAGTATAACAGATACTGACGTAAACTGATCTAAATATCAGTGGTCACTATATATCTCCAATAATATGAGTTAGTAAGATGATTGAGAGATGAAGAAATAAACACTCATCAGAAGATGTGATGAAGATCATTCCTCCGCTGAGAAACAGTGAAAGAAACAAACGCTCCTCAGAAGATGTGATGAAGATCATTCCTCCGCTGACGAACAGTGAAAGAAACAAACGCTCCACAGAAGATGTGATGAAGATCATTCCTCCGCTGAGGAACAGTGAAAGAAACAAACGCTCCACAGAAGATGTGATGAAGATCATTCCTCCGCTGAGGAACAGTGAAAGAAACAAATGCTCCTCAGAAGATGTGATGAAGATCATTCCTCCGCTGAGGAACAGTGAAAGAAACAAACGCTCCTCAGAAGATGTGATGAAGATCATTCCTCCGCTGAGGAACAGTGAAAGAAACAAACGCTCCTCAGAAGATGTGATGAAGATCGTTCCTCCGCTGAGAAACAGTGAAAGAAACAAACGCTCCTCAGAAGATGTGATGAAGATCATTCCTCCGCTGACGAACAGTGAAAGAAACAAACGCTCCTCAGAAGATGTGATGAAGATCATTCCTCCGCTGAGGAACAGTGAAAGAAACAAACGCTCCTCAGAAGATGTGATGAAGATCATTCCTCCGCTGACGAACAGTGAAAGAAACAAACACTCCTCAGAAGATGTGATGAAGATCGTTCCTCCGCTGAGAAACAGTGAAAGAAACAAACGCTCCTCAGAAGATGTGATGAAGATCATTCCTCCGCTGACGAACAGTGAAAGAAACAAACACTCCTCAGAAGATGTGATGAAGATCGTTCCTCCGCTGAGAAACAGTGAAAGAAACAAACGCTCCTCAGAAGATGTGATGAAGATCATTCCTCCGCTGACGAACAGTGAAAGAAACAAACGCTCCTCAGAAGATGTGATGAAGATCATTCCTCCGCTGAGGAACAGTGAAAGAAACAAACGCTCCTCAGAAGATGTGATGAAGATCATTCCTCCGCTGAGGAACAGTGAAAGAAACAAACGCTCCTCAGAAGATGTGATGAAGATCATTCCTCCGCTGACGAACAGTGAAAGAAACAAACGCTCCTCAGAAGATCCTGATGATCAGATTTGACACACACTGATTTTTATAAACATGATTGATGGAGAATCAACACTAGTAACACAAGTATTATTCTCTGTCAGTGGACTAAATAAAAACTCTTGTTTTAAGAATATCTGACTTACCCCTAATTGTACTTGTTTTAAACAAAATGCACTTAATTTAGTTTTTCTCCTGGAAACAAGACTAAATATATGAAGTCATTTTGGTTATCTAGTAAAAGTATCTTGATTTAAGAATCTTTAGATATTTTGACTAGAAACAAGACAAACATACTTTGCAAGATAAGCCATTTATTTGCAGTGAAGTAAAGCTGAGCTGCTTCAGTAAGTGTTCATCTGGAAATATGACTAAAGTTATTCAGACGTTTACTTGATTAAAATCAGTCAAGATTTGACAGAAAAAGACACGTGAAGCTGGACGTTTAAACAATTAGACAAAAAGACCTTTGACTTAAAGCTGCACGCCGTAACTGTTTAGTTAAAAATGATCCAAAATCAATATTTGAGCACGTACATAACCAGCCAGTGTTCAAAACTATCACCTTACTTTAACGGTTAGTTTATAATAATGTTTTCTAATTTGAGTGTTATGGGTAGGTTTTCTCGGGGGATATTTGAGCATGCTGCGGCGTCATTAATTCAGCCCCGATGCCATAAGGAACGATAGAAAAACTCATTTTTACCAACAGCCATTAGGTTATATAATCAATGTCATATTAGATGACTGATGTATTATTTTACATTGAGATATTTGTATAACATGGTGTAGAGTGTACTATGATGCCTGAAACTAGGGGGGCTGTATGAAATACCATATTGTGCAGTATCTTCTCTTTTATCTATTTCTTGTGGTGAGCTGCTGTGACGTGAATTTCCCTTTGGGATTAAAAGTCAATCAGATCAAAATTACGTCACGTCTGTAAACAAAGAAGTTTTCTCGGCTAGTAGACTCTCTCATGTGAGGATCCTGCAGGTGACGGCTCGTTTAGTCTTTTCTCACAGCAGCTAGAATAATTAAATGTATCATTTTGATGGAGGATTGTAATCCAGAAAGTATTATGTGTTTATGAAACACATGCGAATGACATTAAATTACTTTCCAGTTTTAAATGTGCATCTGATTACAGATAGCCTGGGATTACACAAGATTTGTATTTTAAAGAAAACCAGTTCGAAGGGAGCATAGTTTGCTTTTTGGGTTAGAAGAATGTCTTAATATGAAATTTGAAAGGCATGACAATTAGATATTAGACTGTACAGAAATTGAAATCTACACGTTAATGCATACTATACTCATAATCACGCAATGCTGATGTTGTTATCATTAATAATTTGAGTATAAATTATAACAATAATAATACTTTGCAGGGTTTGATGTGATATGGGCTATAACATATCGCTTAATTTAATCACCATTGGTAGCGTGATTTATTGTAATGTTTTTATCCTCAGTTGGTCAGAACAAGCATGGCAGACTTGTTACTTGTTCAGATGACAATATCCGGGGAAAAATCTTATTCCAAGATGTAGGCTAGAATATGTGATCCACACCGGTGCATGACTGACAGCTACACATTCACCTCAAAACATCAGATTCATCTGCTTGGAGCCGTGCCGGAGCACATCCCACACAAGGAAGATAATTCCACACTCAGCTGCAATTCCAGGTTTACAAACAGAGATGGCGACAAAGAGGCAAAACATACGGACTGCCGCTTTAATATAAAACTCTAAAACTATCAATCAGACGACAGAAGGCATGAGATAGATTGTGTGAAACAGGTTTAACTTTTATAGAAAATCATTCGCATTAGGACCGTCGACAGCATAAAAATCCCTTTAGCAAAAGTAATGTAAAAGAAAAACAGATTTCCTTTCATTTGCAACAATTTTACAATATGAGGCTATTTTAAAGATTCCGTAACAATATTCAATAAGATTCTAGATCATTCTGAATAACCTGCAGGATACTTTGACTAGAGCATCTATTGTGTCTTTCCCTTTCCAACTTTCATGACAAAAGGCCTGGCACTCTGTTGTCCGGCCCTTATGGACCGATTGAATGCCAAAGCACATGAACGACTGCATTCATCATGAATCTGGACCATGAATGAGTCTCCAGGGATCCTGAAATCCCATCATCCAGCAGTATAGCGTGTCAATCTGCTATCAGACGCCTCCAAAGCTGCTCCTGTGTGTGTGTGCAGGAGAGAAACACACACACACACACACACACACACACACACACACACACACACACACACGTGTGCAGGAGAGAAACACACACACACACACACACACACACACACGTGTGCAGGAGAGAAACACACACACACACACACACACACACACAACAACACACACACACACACACACACACACACACACACACACACACACACACGTGTGCAGGAGAGAAACACACACACACACACACACACACACACACACGTGTGCAGGAGAGAAAACACACACACACACACACACACACACACACACGTGTGCAGGAGAGAAACACACACACACACACACACACACACACACACGTGTGCGCAGGAGAGAAACACACACACACACACACACACACACACATGTGTGCAGGAGAGAAACACACACACACACACACACGTGTGCAGGAGAGAAACACACACACACACACACACACACACACACACACGTGTGTGCAGGAGAGAAACACACACACACACACACACACACACACACACACACACACACGTGTGTGCAGGAGAGAAACACACACACACACACACACACACACACACACACACGTGTGCAGGAGAGAAACACACACACACGACACACACACACACACACACACACACACGTGTGCGCAGGAGAGAAACACACACACACACACACACACACACACACACACATCACACACACACACACGTGTGCAGGAGAGAAACACACACACACACACATGTGTGCAGGAGAGAAACACACACACACACACACACACACACACACACACACACACACGTGTGTGCAGGAGAGAAACACACACACACACACACACACACACACGTGTGTGCAGGAGAGAAACACACACACACACACACACACACACACACACACACACACAGTGTGTGCAGGAGAGAAACACACACACACACACACACACACACACACACGTGTGTGCAGGAGAGAAACACACACACACACACACACACACACACACACACACACACACACACACACACACGTGTGCAGGAGAGAAACGCCTGGTTCTTCAACTATAAGCACTTTATTCTACCAAGGGTTGATTTTACACATATATGTTTATATCATTCTACTCAATCTTAAAATATGAAAAATGCACATGAACATACTGAATAAATAAATAAATATTTGTGTTCCTGTGTGGCTCAGTGGTTAGAGCATTGCGTTAGCAGCGCAAAGGTTGTGGGTTCGATTCCCAGGGAACACACATACTGACAATACAAATGTATAACCTGAATGCACTGTAAGTCACTTTGGATAAAAGCGTCTGCTAAATACATAAATGTAAATGTAAATAAAAAAATCCTAAACCATTTCAGTATTTATTTATGCATGTACTGTCCACTGTTGGGCATTATTGGCAGACAAATAAATAAGCTAGGACCACTGAACCAAAAGTGCCCAAGTATGAATTGATCTTTATTTTTGGGCTGCTTTTACTAATCTTTGCCTCCAGATTGCACACAACTTTGTATATATTGTACCAGTAATATCTGTTACATGTATCCATTAGTTATCAGAAAGCATAAATGTGAAATAGGGTCAGCTACACTAATGTGCATACTACATCGTTTTCCTAAGTTCAAGCACATTTTTTCAGCGGTTGATTATGTTTTATTCAGGGGATGATAGAAATGAATATATTTTTGATGAAAAATCTGTCTCATGCCCCTTTAATAAATCATAACTCTAAAAGCTTGAGGAAAACCATGCAACTGAGCAGAGAAATACTGCAGTGACCATTTCATTAATATACAATTATATTACTAATATAATTATTGCTAGTATTTTATTTTTAAATATATATATATATAATATTGGACATTGTACCACAGTACTACCATGATTTGTTGCACATACAAGGGTATTCTTTACAGTCTGTTAAATCATCATAAAAATACCATCATATATTTAATAATCATTTAGCACCATATTATATGTCAAATACAATGGAATTAGCAACCGATACTATCATTGTACAACCACAGGGTGCAGTTGATTTACTTTGAAACAATGTTCACTCTGAAAATACTAACAAATTACACAATTCATTATGAAAAAGGCAAGTAATACATTGAAATAAGTGTTATATTTTGAAGTAGAAAGACTGAATGTGTTGATTTATTTACAGTATATGCTGCTTTTTGACCAGTATTTCTACATTCCTATTGTAATATGTTAATTTAGTTTGTTAAATGCATTTATGGTAGATGTTCACGGTCTAAATATCTCCTGACGGTCAGCCGGTGTGTGCTTTTCCAGATTGGTGTGAGAGGAAAACTGCAGACGTCTCCAAGGAAAATGGTAAACACTGCTCTGAGTGATGAGGAGAAGGGCATTCAAGACAAGGAGAGCAGGGAAGAGTCCATTCTGGCCATGCTGGGAATCATTGGGACGATCCTCAACCTCGTCGTCATCATCTTTGTCTACATCTACACCACTCTGTAAGATCCTCTGGAACTATGACTGGCAGTGAAACCAGGCCGTTCCACCGGGGGATCGTGGGAATACAGACACTGCTGTGACAGAGTCACACGTCCACAGAGAACAGATTCCCTTCAAACACAGACGATCCCAGCAAGCACATGAGCTGTAAATATGCACGTTATTTCCATATTCCCGTCCCGGATCCAGCGAAACAGGAGCGTGTCTATGCATGGCTCAGTCCACAGGACGTGCTCGTTCAGATCCAACAGTGTTTTTAATAGTAAACATACAATGATGTTTCTTACTAACTTTTGAGGCGACACTTTCAGGTTTATACTCTATTTAAAACACTGCTGTTTACAATAAATAGCTTATTATTAGACATGAGCTTTGAAATAGATCTTGATATAGACTGAATTTTGTCATGAGTATTTTAATATACAGTACACACATGTAGAGCATTCTGTAGTTTGGCTGTAAAACATGTGCTTGGGCTAGTTTTGCAGTGCATTTAATTGAATTATTTGAACTATTTATTTGTTTTGTGCAATGCTTATTGGCAGATATTGTTCAGTACTGTTTTGTGCGGGTTAAAGCAGTTTTAGGACACGTGGGGTGATTTATTGAAACATAATTTTCCGTGAAGGTGTTTCTTATGTATGTGAATTTAAATATATTACTGTTTCCCATAGTTTTGATTGAGATAAATCTTTCTTTACTCAAACAGACAGACTGTTCATCAGACGTTCAGAAAGTGTTGCCTTAAGAATGATCCACACATTCATATCTGCATCATTTCAGATCAGATTTAGTTGCTTATTGATGCACGGAAGCATAAAAGGCCACATACACATATTATTTGATCCAATTAAAGGAAATAATTTCATTTATTTCATGCAAAGAGTTTTTATTGCTATATTTTGTCCTAATACCAACATCAGACTGCACTAATGTTAATGAAAGCACAGGAATATTTGCAGAATGAATGAATGTACATTACGTCAGTGAAGCATATTTCTGATAATAAGACAGAAAGTATATGAAATCCAGATATCAGTGCCTGTATTTCAGCAAGATATTCTCAAGTATTATTAATATAAAGACTCTTACCATAATGGCTGTTTTCCTATCTTTCAGCTTTTGTTTGAAAACATTTATAATGACAGCAGGAGATAAGAATGTCTGATCATCAGATACTTTAATATCTTTCTTTGTCATCCAATGTTAAAGGAGTCTATCGTGTCAAATTATGTTTGCATTGGATTTGAGTTGACTTTAATTTCATATCCACTCATTTGTACATCTTGTCTAAAACTCTTTTATGTCTTTGAACATGTAATATTGCTACTGCTGGTTTAGTAAAGATTGATACAATTATTGAAATATGTTCTTGTTAAATATATTGACTGTCTTCTTTCAGCTGAATAGATGAAGTTAAACACTCTGTAAAATGCACTGTACGGGTCGGCTGTATTTTGCATCTGTATCTGCATTTTGTGTAATTATGGGATGGATATTATGCACGGTTGCCTAGCGACAAGTAGTTTATAGAGCGATTTCAAAAAAAGGTTGAGCCATGCTGCCTTGTTTGAGCTCAAGGACTCGATTTCTGAACATCATGATAGAGTGAGTTATAGACCTGGTTTCACAGACAGGGCTTAGACTAAGCCAGGCTTAGGCCATAGTTCAATTAGGACATTTAAGTACTTTTTATAAATGTGCTTAGAAAAAAAACATTACTGGTGGGGCTTTTTGAGACTAAACAAAAACACTGATATATTATAAGATCAGTCAGTGCAAGTTTGAAACAGCTCAGACTTACATTTTAGTCTAGGACTAGGCTTAAGCCTCGTCTGTGAAACCGGGGATAATGTTTTAATGCAAAGATGAAGTCATTTAAAGTTGTGTGACTGTCAAATCAAGTCAAAGAACAGACCACAACAAGCCACTTTAAGTCATACGTGTGTCACAATAATTGGGGATTTTTAAAGGTGTGCTGAATCTACCTGGTCTCATAGTATTTACGTACCTGGAAGACAAAATATGTACCAATAACTAAATATTACTACAGTTTCCAAAAGAAACAAACACTAGAGGCAGTAAAACTGACATCTTTTACTCCTTTTCACACAAATTTAGAGAGATTTGATTAATAAAGCGTTATTTTCGCACAATTACTTGAAGAATATCATGTTACGACTTCAAAACAATATTAATATGCTGGGAGATTTGAAAACTGATGCTTTTGAACGGTTAGCATCGCACGTATCCAGCTTCATATCTATGGGTTTTCAGAGACAGTAAGTTTGTTCGGTAGCTCACAGAGACGTACTTAGGAGACGAGGAGCTCCGGTTCGACAGAGCAGTTCAAATCTGCATGTAAGGACGTTCAAATAGCATGGTTGCATCAACAAATACATTTTTATATCAGTTTTGCATTAGTTAACTATTGGGTAGGTTTAGGGTTGGGTTTGGTGTAGGACATATTTCCAACTCGATAGAACATTAGCTAACATTATCTGAATTCTGAACCGCTGCAATACGTTTCTGTAGTAACGTAATAAAAACACAGCAATATGTACCTATATCTACGTAATAAAAACGTGCCAGTAGTTCACATATTTAACCTGTGTTTTAGCACCACTCAGTGGACATTTCTCTTTGAAACTGCGGTGAAACGTGCAGTAAGGTACGTAAACGGTGTCACACAGAGGGACGTATTTTAAGAGACCAGGTTTGCTGGAACAAAGGTTCTCAGAGAAAGACAGACAGACAGAGGCGAGAGATATAAAAACAGCTGAACGATGATGCAGTCGAGCGAGCGAGTGAACAATGTGTTCTGAAGAGTCACAGCTGCAGAAATACAAATGAGCCCAGGAGCCTTTTTCTCAGGCTTTGTTTTACCTGAATAAAGAGCGTCCAGATGCCAAACAACAGAAAACCTCTCATTCTGCAGAGGCTTTCTCAATACACAACGGATGAGACTATTATTATCATCGTGAACAAACGACTGAATCAAAACTTTGCTAAACTCTTTCTGCAAGACTTTCACACGTTCAACACCGAACGTTTAGCTTAGAAATACAATAGATACATAAATATTGGGCTATAACTGCTAATACATCGCATTCTTCAGACAGTGTCAGTAGTACTGATCTATTTTGAGGTGTACGGTGCTTTTGGGAAACACAAGCCTGATTGATTCAGTTCAGTGAATGATCAGACAGGCTGATTCAAGAAGTGATTCACTGACTACACTGTTCATAACTTGTGTTTGATTCACTAAAAGATTCGGACAACTGTTCACATGAAAGAACTCAATAGAAAGACATTGAACTTGAATCTTTGATGAATTGGACATAACCAAAAAATGACTGAGGGTTCAGTAAGGAAGTCAGTTGTGAACTCAGCAATGACTATAAACCATTCACTGACTGAAAGCACTACATCACCAGCAAATGTTCTGGGAATTTTTGGACTGACCCATTAAAAAGAACCAGTTCATTAAAGTCAATTATTCAGGAATCAGACACTACGGATCATTCACATGAATGCTGGTTATGAACTATGAACAAGTCATTCCCTGAAACCACTAAATCACAAACGGGTTTGCGGCTGTGTTCTGAATTATTTTACTGACCTATTAAAAAGAATCGATTCATAAGAGTCATTATTCAGGAATCGGTCATTATGGAAAGAGTTTTGTTCCTTCTCTCGCACGCATGGAGCGCTGGCCATGAACTCAGCAATGGCTATAAACGACTCACTGACTGAAAGCACTCATTTATGAGCGAGATTCGGGAATCATTTTGACTAACTCATTAAAAGAACCAGTTTGTATGAGTCATGTTTCAGGAATCTGACAATGGCATGGCATGTGCAGAAAATGCTGCCACTTTCAAACAAAAGATTGTAGCATATAAAAGGTCATTAAAATGGTAAATAAAAAGGTAAATGTGACTTTTTATAACACAATTATAATTTTTTTATCTCGTATGCCTACTTAAAAAATAATAATAATAAAAGGATAATTGTGAGTTTTTATCCCAATTCTCACATTTTTTATAGAAAAATAAAAACATAATTTCAGTTTTTTAAATCTCACAATTGTCATGTTATATTTAATTATAAAATACATTTTATCTCACAATTCAGACTTTTTTCTTGCATTTGTCATTTCATACCGTGCAATTCTACAAAAAAAAAGATATAAACTCAGAATTGCAAGAGAAAAACCCAGATAAGTCACAATTTATTTCGTTTTTTTTATGTCGTGATGGAAATAAGCTTCCATATAAAATGAATAACTCACAAAACTAACATTATTTATAGTCAGAATGACAACATTTGAGACGGAGCTCCACAAATGCACGCAGAGTCTGGCTTGTATTCTGTGAAACCCTCGCTGCTGATTACGCCCCGTCTCGTTTAAGCGTAATTGACTTCGGGTCATCCAGGTATTTGAACACAGCCGTTGTTCATTTTACTTTGTTCCAGGGTAAACACGATCAGCGGCACCTAGGGCTGTCACGATAACTACTTTTTGTTGTGCGATATATTGCACCAAAATTAATTGCGATAAACGATATTATTGTCATTTTAAGACAATTTTATTTCACTGATTATATAATTACAGTATGACAATATAATAGCATAATAATGCAAGTGCACTCTTTCAAAGAACAAAGAACATTTTATTCTTAAGAATAAAAAAGTTTGCAGCATATTTTTAAAAGCTGTTTTTTCGACCGTGTTTAATGGCTGCATCTCTTTGGCTATATAGCGAGTTACGCTATCTGTGAGTGTGCGCCATTTCGCGCTGTCACGTTTATATTTACACTGTCGGGAAAAGGCATCTGTAACAGATAACTGTCTGGAAGACCCCTCTCCAGCTCCAGCTGCGGTTGTTGTTCCCAGAATAAAAACTGGGTGGGATGGTTATGTTTTAAGTGAGATTTTAGGTTAGTTGTGTTGCCTCTTTTCGTTGCCACTGTTTTTAAACAAAGTCGACATACCGGCTCATTCACGTTAATTGGCTCTCCTCTCTCATTCGGCTTAAAGCCAAAATGTTCCCACACCGGAGCTGAAGATTGCGGCTTTGAAACCAAGTCCATTGGGACTTGTTCTTCCTAACTGGCTGTAGTTGTCACGAAACACTTTATAACGCAGTGGGTTCACGCCTTCTCTTCACCTGTCGCTGTCCGCTCTGTGTGTGTGTGTGTGGGGGAGACGCTGCCTAAGCCCCGCCTCCGCCACAGAGAGCAGAGATGACAGAGGTAGCGCGATCGACTAAAATGTTGGTGATATTCATTTATGTAAAAATTTATATAATCATTATTTTTAATTATAAAAAAATGAACAGTCGCAATATATCGCGGCACCAAAAATGATCGCGCTCATATCCATATATCGTGCGATAAGTCGATATATCGACTATCGCGACAGGCCAGACACAAACCATGCGATTAAGAAAATGAAACATCACTAGCGCTTCTGTGCTCGTGTCTGATCTTGGGTAAGGAGGAGGTATTCTGGGCCTAATGCTGTTCATCTCTGGGAGCTGTAATGGAAATCTTATAGAAACTCATCTCATCTTTTCACGTTTGGCTCAGGGCCGGTCGTGTCACACCTGTGAGATGATGGAGCTTCTGGTTTTCATCAGAAGGACATTACAGGTTGTCCATCGAATCGCTCTGGCCGAGTTAAAGGAGTGAAATGGTTCGGTGTCTTACATAAATTTCATGGGCTCTGCGCACATTTCATCTCTCAAAACTTATCCAAGCGTTGAAAGAAATCCTGATCTAAACCAGAGAGATGCTGATACCCATGACCGATCCCAAATCCAACATAACCCTCAGGAATAAAAAGACCAAAGAGGATCTAGAGATATGAATAATAAAGTGTCTTGTATTTCTTGTTTTTTTGGAAGAAGATTGAAAGTTAGATTAAAAAGTACATTGAAAACTATTCAACTTACATCTAACAAAAGCTGTAGCTGACTGCATTCTGTGTCATTATGGGATGCACGGGTGTAGTGTTGCCTAGCATTTATATGTTTAGATATTTGGGGTCAATGCGATTATGAAATAAATTATATTTTCATTTAGTAAGGACACATTATATTGACAGTAAAGAAATGCACAGTGTTACAAAAGATTTATTTCAATATAATTCTGTTCTTTTGAGCTTTCTATCCATTAAATATTAAACGTATGACAGTTTCTGCAAAAATATTCAACAGCACAATCGTTTTAAACATTGATAATAATCATAAATGTTTATTGAGCAGTAAATCAGTATATTATTATGATTTCTGAAGATCATGTGACTGAAGACTGGAGTAATGATGCTGAAAATACAGCTTTGATCTCAGGAATAAATTACATTTTAACAGATATTCACACAGAAACAGCTATTTTAAATTACAACAATATTTAATAATTTATATTGTATATTTGACCGAATTAATGCAGCCTTGGTGAGCAGAAGAGACTTTTCAAAAACGTTTAAAAATCTTACCGACCCTAAATAGTAATGCATATTTATATATAAATAAATATACATAAAATGCGGAAAGAAAAGTTATATATGTGTTAAAAATTCAAATGAGCCATAAATTGACCATGAAAAAAACACCTAGAATGTGCTCATGGAATATTTCTGGCAATAAGCCACAAAAACAAATATGTTAAGAGCAAAATGCTGACGTGTCTTGATTTAAGACTGTGTTCTGTAAGTGACACAATGAGCTGCTGTTTAAATATACAATAAATATTAGAGCTAAAATCGTCCTTCTGTCATAAGTACATTCTTCATTTTCTAAGATGCCAAAAATAGAAGCACTGACCCTCTTCCAGTCGGATTCCTATCATGTTTTCTCATTCGTCTTCAGCGTGATCGTCGCCTCCTTCCTCGTCGTCATTCTGACCCCTGACACTGATGATGAGATCGGCCCCTGCTGCAACAAATGACAAGAACACAGACACAGGATCACTGTTACATCAGACCTGACGGGTGCTAACACTGCCAAAATGATCGACTTATTTAGTATTTTCATCTTGTTTTCCAGTACAAATATCGAAACTAAATCAGGATACTTTTACCGGAGAAGCAAAAAGGAATAGTTCAGCCAAAAATGAGGATTTGCTGAAAATGTGCAGCATGCAAGATGTAGATGAGTTTGTTTCTTCATCAGATTTGGGGAAATGTAGCATTGCGTCACTTGCTCACCAGTGGATCCTCTGCAGTGAATGGGTGCCGTCAGAATGAGAGTCTGATAAAAACATCACAATAATTCACCCCCCTCCAGTCCATCAGTGAACATCTGGAGAAGACACAAGTTAACCGCAAGCTAAGTGACCTTGACTAAATGAGTCTGGCTTTGAGCTCCAGAGGAGGCTTGTGAAAGCAGTTCTGGAAACAGTTTGCATAATCTAATGGGAGCTCTTGTGTTGTGCTTGACGTTTGGACAGTGATTAATTATGTTAATATTTACTGACACTGGAGCAGCACAGGAAGTTGAGCGTGATTTCTCACCGGCTCTTTCAATGTATCTACAGTTTCACAATAAACAGTTTCAAAACAGCTTCACAGAACATTCTGATGTTAATATTAATGACATGTCAATATATTTATCCCTGACTGTCACGTTTAGAAACAGAGATGGATGATAATATAGTTTACATTTTGCGATATTATCATACTTATACATCCACCTTTATATAAAGATTGGAAATACTTACATTTTTTGGAAAAAATCTAACAAAAACTATTAAAAATTAAAAAAAAATAATACAAATAATGATACAAATAAAT
>CM049829.1:2323619-2468619 GCA_027422435.1 Schizopygopsis pylzovi | reverse complement strand
TCTTTTAATTTTAACTCAATTTTACAGAATTGTGGTTTTTCAAGTTGCAAATAAAACAAGGATAATTGGAGTATGTTTTACAGGAAAATACTTTTTCAGTATTTATACTTATTCATTGTGTTGCTTTGCGTTTCTTTGTAAATATTCAGCTATTTCAGTGTGAAAATTGTTTCAAATTCCATAATTTTTCAGTGCAGCGGTTTAATTTATGGAAGCACAATGATTTTAGCTGCCCAGCTTCGAGTTCTCATCCAGGGGTGCGTTTCCCAAAAGCCTCGTTAGCTAGCTATGGTCATACGCTCCATTGAACTCTATTGGTAGCAACACAACTTGTGATCATAGTGTTTTTGGGAACGCACCCCAGGCTGGTTGCTTACTTGAGCAAACCTGTGTGAGACGACCTTATCAAAATGACATCTACAAACACACACTGACAGGCCGTTAGAGAGCACTAAACTAAAGCTCTCATTCCATCAGACTGCCCACAATGTGCATCTGAGCTAGAAGAGAGATCAAATCAATATTTCACTCTTAAATATTTACGTTGTTCAGAAACATCACAGGACAGAAGTGGGTAAACTTGCTCTGGTTGAGGTCAAGATTGGGTTAGCTGATGTTTCTGCTCATTAGCACAATCTATGTGTTTGGGAAAAGCAGCAGAACACACTTAGGCTTTTCCAGGCATCTGTAAACGCGCTTCATGCACCAGTGCAGCAAACACTAAACATGCACAGAGAACAGAAGTTTCACAGCGAGTCTGAGATCCTGAAATCATGATGCTCAGCGCATTAAATATGAAGACGTTACAAGACAGCCGTCCTGGATTTCACATTGTTTGAGGATGCAAAACAGACAGTGAAGAGGAATGACTCTCACAATCATCAAAGTGTGATCAAATAAAGTTCAACGTGAGGTATCATTCATTATTCGTCTTTAAAGCAATAGTTCGCCCAAAATGAAAGTTTACAGAAAAGGTTTGGACTCTCATTCTGACGGCACCCATTCAACTGCAGAGGATCCACTGGTGAGCAAGTGATGCAAGTGCTACATTAGAAGCAAACTCATCTACTGAAGGTTCATTTTCAGTTTTTGGGTGAACTATTCCTTTAACACAAATTATTTAATACACATTTAATACAGATGAGCGACAGTAATAGCAATGCAATTAATTTATCAAATATGGCTAAATAAAATAGCCTCCACTTATTTGCAATGTCTTTGTTAGCATATCTAAAATTAGAAATCTTAAAAATGTATCAATTAGTATCAATTTTTCTAGCTAAATGTCATTTAACAATCACACAAAGGCAAGTGCAGCACTTTATAATCATCAACACAGCTTATAAAGGCATCATTTACAAAAATAAACCAGGTTTTAACTTTATAAACAATAGAGGATGTGTGTAATCATCAAACGCTGAATGTCTGGTCTTAGTTTGTTTTCTTCTGTCTAAGGGGATTGAATTGAGTGTCCTTTGTGAAATCAGCTGAGAAACAGGGTGACTTTAAAGTCCCTGCCAACAATTTCATGAGTAAACGTCCGTGTTAAAACACACACAACCACTCAATCATACACGAGGACGCTCATGACGTCAAAGATGATATAAATCTAAACCTAAAAGATGTGTCATTTATTTATATTGATCTAATCAAAAAACGTGGTTTAAACCTGCTTTGTTCAGCTCGTCGAATATCAAACAACCCTTCCCATAAAGAAACTTGAACATTTTGTTTAAGTATATTGTTGTCTTTAAGTAAACATTATTTAGTAAAACATTTTAGTCAAACATGTAAACATCATGAGTATTACTTTCGATGTTTTCTGAAAGTTTTGAAACTTAAAAAAAAAAAAAGTATATATATATATATATATATGGCAAACTTCTAACCTAAGTTATTATAGTGATCTAAAATAAAAACAATACAAAAGATATGTTACTTGAAATAACAAAATTATCAAAACTAAAAAGGTAATATATAAAAATAAATTATTAAAAATATGAATTAAAAACTATCATATCTCATTGATACCAAAATAACACTGCATCCAACGAAAAACATGCACCGTGACTGATGTATATTTAAAATATTATTTTTGTACAAACATTTTGAGAACATTAGTAAAGACCTGGGACCTCATTTATAAAATGTTGTGCAGAAACCATCCTAAAATTGATCTTATGATCATCTCTCAAATATGTGTACGGGTGTGATTCATAAAATTAATGTACGTACAGAAAACGCACGTACGCGTCTCTTTCAGATGTGAAATCTATGAATCGCAAATGATCTTGAACTTGCGCCCAAATGAATGGTTTCAGCTCTCTGCCTTGTATACGACTCCTAATTAATGTCATTAACATCACCAGAAAAGATCACCAGTCATCATCCATATTCTTTATTTAATAATAATAATAATAATTCCTTACATTTATATAGCGCTTTTCTGTGTACTCAATGCTTGGTACATAGAAGGGGAATCTCCTCAACCACCACCAATGTGCAGCATCCACCTGGATGACACGACGGCACCCATAGTGTGCCAGAACACCCCCCACACACCAGCTACAGGTGGAGAGGAGATGTGATGAAGACAATCAGTGTATGGAGATGATTAGGAGCAAACAAGAAAAAGAGCGTCCCGTCTGCTCAGACCCTGATGTGATGCTAAGAGCTTTTCCACGTCACACAGTTTTTACAAATAAAAGCGCTGAGGATCAGAGAATGTGTTTCTTGAGAAACATCTTCAAGCTGAAGTGAAGGTGACTCCCGTGTGAAAAGAGCACTGGTCAGATCCGCTTCAATAAATAATTAGGCATCAGAGGTTTGTCCAGCTGAGCGTGGAGCTGAAACATGTCATGAAAACATGCTCTCGTGTGCTGCAGCTTTGAGCTGCAAACACTAAATGAGGAGTGAAAGGTGGGTCACGGCTGTCAGGACACTTAACGCAAAGACAGCAAGAAGAACAAAACCCGAAGCAGCCTATAATGATGAAGGATACAAGCGAACACGAATGATGGAGATTCAGCTGCATGAGGGATTTAAGATCACGGAGATCTTTGAGAAGATGCATGTATAATAATATTATAATTCATATTCTTCATAATAATAGTAACATATCAACAAGTTGAATTGTTTTCCGATTAAAGATTCACAACCTCAAATGATAGAAAACTGGTCAGATGATGCTGAAGTTGAAGCATGATGTGAGATGATGAGGACGTAACAACAGAGCACTGAAGCATGAAATCATCTCAACATGTTAGTCATCGACATCATGTGAAGCTGAAGCGCTGTAAACGTGAAGCGCACAGGAAAACTGAACTCTCTGAGTCAGGAGTTTCCTGAAGAGCCGAGGCGAGTGAAGCCAATCCAGACCTGATCAGCAGTGACTGCGGATGACATCTCGACACACGATGCTCAAACATCACCTGAGAAATCTCCTCAGCATCTCAGCTGTTTCTCCTGACATCTATGCCAGACGTTCCTCTTGAGATAAGACCTCCGTAATCTCCAAATCAGACTCATTTCACACCTCAACTGATGCCTTCAGCCCAAAATCAAAAGAAAAAAAATAGGAAATGATATTTTGCTGAAAGATAATAAAGATCACAGTGAAAACCATTAAAGCGGACCTATAATGCAAAAGTCGTGTTTAAACAGTTGTGTGGTTGCAGTGTGTGAAAACAACCAGCCTGTAATGCTAAATATTCACCTACTCATGTTTTTATAATCCCTATAAATCATAAACAGTCTCTCAGAACAAGCGGTTCCAGATTTCTCAGAGGTTCACGTCACTATAGGGAAAAGTCCTGCCCATTTGTGACGCTCTCTGCCCACATTAGACACAGGCCTGAGTGAGAAGCAGCGGTCCGCCATTACTGCAGATATACTGTAATGAAGAGGCAGTGTAGTTAGATCCAATAGCAGCTTTATTGATTGACAAGAGGTGGTCAGACAGGCAATGGTCAAAGGTAGTAACAGGAGTAGTGAAGGCTAGACAGAATCAGCAACAAGGACAATGCAAGGTCGGGGCAGGCAGCAGACAGAGAAGATATCAACAGGCAGGCAGGGTCAAAAGGGCAGGCAGCAAACGGTCAGAGTAAATAGGCAGTCCAGGTAAACACAGGGAATCAGAAAACAGGGGAAACGCTCAGAATGTTAGCCAGGGGAAAACAAGACTTCGCAATGGGTGAGTGTATGTGTGCTGCTTATATGTGAGTGTGAGAATGAGGTGCAGGTGTGGGGAGGTAATCAAGACTAATGAGTGAATGGTGACAGCTGTGTGATTGGTGTAATGGTGGATGGGAATGTGTGAGTGTGCAGTGCATGATGGGAGATGTAGTCCAAGGGTGATGTGCAGTTGTGGTGAGTGGCAACCAGATTCATGACATATACACTGTCAGCGCCAAAGAGGCAATACAAGTGTTGTGTTCTGGGATGCACCATTGAACATTTCATTTCATTTATTTATTTAATCAGGGACCATGCACATTAATAATACATACAATATGTCAAATGCACCAGATTTAGTCAACACTGGCTAATTTTCCTCCCTAGTCCCTTTTGGCAGGTTGATGTTAAGTACAGGAATAAAATATTGAAGTCTCCATAGACTCCCTTCATCTGAGCCGCTAAGGACACTTTGGTTAAGTTTCATTTTTATTGATAAAGTCATGCCAATCGTTTTACACCGGACTGCCTCACAAACAAGGGTCATTCGATGCTGGATTTCCGCAAAGTCTGATTCTGAAAGAGGGATCAATACCGCCGCTTTGTGCGTGAACGTCAGAGCCAGAGAAAGGAAGCGCTTCACATTTTGTTTCCATGTTGGCTTTCTGAAAGAGCTTCTTGGCACTCTGTAAGGCTAATGTTGCTAAAGCTACCATCGTCTTTGTCTGTTTTCACTGATGCTGCCTCCACGTGCTATCAGAACGATCGTAAATGGGAATGTGGTAGTCACTGCATATGAAAGCAATGCAAGTCGATCGCTTGAGAGTTTCTGACAGTTTCAGTGCGTGAGATTGTATTGTGTTGCCAGTGTGCTGGCGGGAGCATTAGCTTTTAGAGCTCCTCCCTCTTCTGAAAAGGGGGCGGGGAGCACCAGCTCATTTGCATTTAAAGGGACAAAGACAAAAAACGGTGAGCCTGCGCCCCAAGGACAATTTGAAACAAGCCAATTAGAGCTTAGCCTCAAATCACATGCTTTTGAAAAGTTTGTGTACATTTACATTTATGCATTTAGCAGATGCTTTTATCCAAAGCGACTTACAGTGCTTTCATGCTATACATATTTTTTTCAGTACATGTGTTCCCTGGGAATCGAACCCACAACCTTTGCGCTGCTAACGCAATGCTCTACCATTGAGCCACAGGAACACTGTGTACCTACATACACACTCATTAGTCCGGCACCCCGCACACAAATATGAAAGAAATATAGTTTAGATTTTTTGATTTTCAATAAATTATAATATAACTAACAGTAGAATACTATGACTAAATGATTTTATTTAGTTAATATTTGCGATATATTTTTAACTTATTGTTAACATGTTAAAGGGGGCTAACTTGAAGGGGGGGCGGCACCCCAGCGCCCCCTATTGACCAGCCGCCACTGAGTCCGTGCAAGTAGTAATCGCAGCATCTCAGTCCATCTGATTAACGAAGCAAACATATTTTGCTTGTTATAAAAAAAAATCTACTCCAGAGGGACTCTACCGGAAGTTAAGTTAGGGCCACAAACACGCGCATGCGCAGGAACGTTTCTTTCTGTTGTTGCCGTTGAAACCGTCTATACAAAGTACAATTTAATAATATAATTATTTTTTGCATTACAATAATGAGAATTTTGGGCATAAATATGTGTGTGTGGGGGGGGGAGGGTGGTTGACATACAAAAAAATGTCAACATGCAAATAGAATAAAATAAAATAAGATTCATTTTAAGAACAGTTTCTTTTTCTTTTGATCCTGAAGACCAGGACATTTTCTTGACACATTTAACAGCAACTGAAATCATTCAGGCATTATAAGTGTGATCACGCATGACGTGACATGACACATACACAAAGAGAGAGAGAGAGAGAGAGAGAGAGAGAGAGAGAGAGAGAGAGAGAGAGCAGAGAGAGAGAGAGAAGAGAGAGAGAGGGAGAGAGAGAGAGAAGAGAGAGACACAGAGAGAGAGAGAGAGAGAGAGAGAGAGAGAGAGAGACAGAGAGAGAGAGAGATGAGATAGACAGACACACACACAACACACACACACAAGAGAGAGAAGAGAGAGAGAGAGCAGAGAGAGAGCAGAGAGAGAGAGAGAGAGAGAGAGAGAAGAGAGAGAGAGAGAGAGTAGAGAGACAGAGAGAGAGAGATGAGATAGACAGAACACACACACACACACACACACACACACACACACAAAAGAGAAAGAGAGTGAGAGAGAGCGAGAGAGAGAGAGAGAGAGAGAGAGAGAGAGACCAAGAGAGAGAGAGAGAGAGAGTAGAGAGACAGAGAGAGAGAATGAGATAGACAGACACACACACACACACACACACACACAAAGAGAAAGAGAGTGAGAGTGAGAGAGAGAGAGAGAGAGAGAGAGAGAGAGAGAGAGAGACACACACACACTCAGAGAGAAAGAGTCTCTCACAGATACAACACTGTGTCCGTCTCTCTGTTCTGCTCTCTCCATCTCCACTCGTTCATGATCAGTGTTTAATGATGGATCTGTAAGGATGAACTCGGAGGATGTTTGGAGACGTTTCTGCTGTGACTATCCTGTGAGGAACTGAAGAATCACTCGTCCAGGAATTAAACGCGTGATCATCATGGATCTTTCATTCATGGCTGCGCAGGTATGAGATATTTGGCATTATGCATTAAAGATACAGGTTTTACATGAACATCAACCTGTTCACTTTAAAGCTGTGCAAAGTGTGAGTTTAGAGCTCAAGATCCTCATCCATCCGCTGACGTGATTTCACTTCTTCTGACAGCCTCTTCATGCCTTTCTGTACAATTTAACCAGTACCAGAGAGACTGGCTTAGTTTACTGGCGTACGTTTTTGATATTTAATATTGACATGTATGTATATTTATATTTACTGGATTTATTCTGGTTAAAGTCTCCTCTGGGGCTCCAGGCGAGAGATCGTGTCTCAAACTGTGCTCAGACTGGCCAAGACACCAAAAGAGACAACTCGAGGTATCGCACACCATCTATACTAATAAATGACCTGAAGTGTTGTAACGGTTGTGTCCTGGTGAATTCAGTAGACAGCATCCGACAACAGTAAATGTAATCACGACAGACCATTGCTACATAGGCCTATGCTGTAATATTTAGCGTATGTAAACATTTCTCAAGAGAAATATAAAAAGATTAAAAAGATTACGTTTATTATACATTTAATTCTATATGTTTACATTTTATTCAAGCTGTAAAACTAATGTGTACAGTATTTTGCAGCAGTGGTATCTTGGTATAACGTATTACCAACGGTTTGAGACAAATATGATGTTATTTAATATAAAACAATGCAGATGGCGTTCTGTGGCGCGGCAGGAATTTGAACAGCGTCCCGAGTCATTGCTGAGCGCTGCGGACAGACGCCGAATGATGCCGCCGGTGTGCGTACACACATAGAAAACAATGTGTTCGGATTAAAGACACGACGCTGCGCTTCTCATCCAGCGTGCGACCCCCTTTACTATGACAACTAATAAGAAATGTGGGTCTGTTTTTAAAGAAATTACCATTTAAATAAAATGTTATTTAAAATGTATGTAAATTTAAAATGTTCTATAATGATATATTAACTGTAAAAAATATTGTTAAATAAAAAAATCTATATGATATGATTCAAAATTCATTATATTGATATAATGAAAACTAAAATAGATAAATTAACAAAATAAATATTAATACAAATATGATACACTATGAAGATACGTTAAAATTAGTATTATTTTATTTTTGATGTTTTATTCTATATTTATTTATTTGCATTACAATAATGACAAAATGCAAAAATGCCCAAATATATAATATTATGAACATTATAAAATCAAACTATGCATATAAAATATATATATTTATTTTATGGGTCAAAATATGTCACAGTCTTCAAGTTTCCTCAAAAAGAAATTCTATTGTAAGAACAAATAATTTTCCTTTCACAGTTAATTCAATGACATCTTTGATCTCACTTTACAAAGACCATTTAAGCCTTACTTGAAAGTGATTTTTTAACATCCGTCACAGAGAAAAAAGAACGTGTCAACGAACGAACACTGTATTCAGGTACATCACATATCAATGAAGTTTGTAGAGTCTTCGGGCATTTTGACTAAAAGAGAGAAGTGTTTTATCAAGACCAGACTGATTGTGTATCATCTAATCGTTGAAATGCACGTCAGAAGCAGTCGAAACAAATACAACGCTGACTTTTCGATTGCAAATGAACGCGGCACACTCCATTAACCTACTGCAAGAAATAATAGATGAATCGAACATTGTGAGAAACACTATTGTTCACAAACTCCATGTCAGGCTTTGAGTAACTGCATCTGCCATCAGCAGCACACCAGCTCCAGCATGAGCGAGCGGACAGCAGGTGCTGAACAATCAGAAGTGTCCCAGATCATCGCTCAGAGAACGTCAGACGGCCCCCCCCGGCGGCACCAGTGACCCTCCGGAGACACTTTCCTCTCGACACAGACACACAGCACAGTCACGAGTTCACACCTCACTCTCCACCACACAACAATAATAACGTAGGTATAAATGCATTTAGAGATTACTATTGTGGAGCATAAGTGCTGCAAAAAAAAATAAATTTGACGTAAAATAAATTTAAATATGTTTTACGAGAAAATACCATTTTAGTATTGTGATTACAAAATCTCACATTTATTTCAATATATTACTCACAATTTCTTTATAATTATTTGTGAAATTTACAAGCAATTTCTGAGTGAAAACTGTTTCAAAGTAAATCCTACACCATTTGTGTTCAATAAAGATCTGTTATTTTAGTATTATTTATTCACTTTTATTGGTATAATATTTTAAATAGCTTTTATTTTTATATTTTCAAGTTTAATTTTAATTTTATCAATTGTTAGTAATTTTATGTGATTTGTCATATTTATTCAGTTTTTTAAGATTTAAATTCTGTTTCAATTTTTATTTTAGGTAGTAATTTTAGTGCTTATTTTATTTAGTTGCCAATACAACATTTTTATTTAATTTTGAGTTTAGTTTTCATTTACTTTTACATTTTTAATTAATGCTTATATTAAATTGTATTCATTTTATGTTAAGTTTCTCGTTTTAAATTTTAATAGACCTTGTAGTAATGTTATGTGATTTTTGTCATTTTTATTAATAATAAAAAATACTATTTATGTTTAATTTATTGTATTAAAGTTTTAATTTAGATTTTATTTACAGTTGTTGTTTTTTTCAGTTAGTAATTTTAGTGCTTCATTTCTAATTTTCATTTAACGTTTTTTATTTAATATTTATATTTCAATTAACAAATTGGTTTAATTTGTAATAAACAATAATAACCCTAGTGAAGATGTTTAGTGTTCGCCATAAAACACACAGTGGCCTATAAGTATCTGGACACTTACAAATTATATTCATATTCAATCTATTGTACTTTTAGCATTTGTAACTACCAAATTACATTTTTTCTCAAATGTGTTTGTTCATCTTTCTTTCCAGCTAATGACTTTCTATATATTTGTGACCCTGGACCATAAAAGCAGTCATTTTTTGAAAGTGAGAATTGAAACTGAATAAATAATCTTTCCACCGATGTATGGTTTATGATAGGACAATATTTGGCTGAGATACGACTATTTGAAAATCTGGAATATGAGTGTGCAAAAAAATCTAAATATTGAGAAAATCATCTTTAAAGTTGTCCAAATGAAGTTCTTAATTTAAGTTTTGATATAATATACAGTAGGAAATTTACTAAATGTCTTCATGGAACATGATCTTTACTTAATATCCTAATGATTTTTGATCCATACCATGTATTGTTTGCTATCGCTACAAATATACCCGTGAGAGTTATGACTGGGTTTGTGCTCCAGGGACACATTTTGTATCTAATGTATTGACACTCACACATTTTGGGGTCACCGTACAGGGGTCATCATGTACTGTAAACTCATGCTGTCCACATTATTTATGACCTGCTCATGAATCCAGTGCTTGAAAAATGAGCACGGGCGCTTGGAGAGCAGGAATCGCTGGCATTAGTCATTTATGAATAGTATTTCAGTGGCGTGTTGTTTGGAGACACTGTAACTCTTGTTCTACTGATGCTTCAGACACACGTTCTGCTCCCTGTGGAGCTTCTATTAGACGTGAGCTTCAAGAAACCCTGCATGACACGCTGAGTTAAGCTAGTTAAAGTGAGTTAAACATGTTCATATGTTTGGACACATGAGCTTAGTTAATGTCCACATACACAACCACTTGAGACATCACATTCATCATTTACTTCTTATTTTAGCCTCATCTCAAAACACATGCAAATACCTCGTAAATACCATGGTAAACTGTAAAAACACAAATCTATTCTGATATCATCTCTGAAGTTTTTTCATACATCAAAAGTCTTCAATTAAATCTGAGTAACGCCTCCATTGTGTCAACTTTTTCTCAGATTTTTCTCCTAAAGAAATCCAAAAATATTGTAATAAATATTTCTTATACATGTTATATAAAGTATATAAATAAAATAATAACTTTGTTTTTAATTTATGCATTTTGAAATTACTTTTTTTGACAATTACATGCATGCATTTACAACTAAAGTCGCATTAATCATTATAATCATCATTTTTCTCATTTGGCTCTCAACGGAGGCAGTCGCATTTTTTCACTCCCCGTCCTCCCTTTTTTTTCCCTGCTTGCTTCTTTTGTCTCGTCTTATCTATTGAGAGACTCTCTCTGCACGGCTCTCCAAACTAGAAGATTATGGATTTGATCAACTGGTCTCTTAGTGCAATTGACACCATCTTCTCAACAAGAAGTCTGGGTTCTGGGGAACCTGTTTGTCCTGACGGGACGTTCGCAGCCGGCTATACGAGGGATGCGTGGGAGAGGTGGCAAATCGTATGTCTGGCGGCTCTTTCCGTGGAGGACATTGAAGATATCTACCTATTCGGTACCATGATAACAGGTATTTTGCTGATTGGATTAGGCTTTGCCCTGGGTTATCGAAAAATTCAGAAGACGGGAACAGCTGTCCAAAGTCTCACAAGGCTGCCCGTTTTGGTTGAAGCTGTGGGAGGAGCGGTCAGCATTGAGACTGAGACTATTAACCGGAATATGGATTCCATCACGATGAAGCTCACGGCTTTGCAAGTGAAAATTGATGCTTTCGGGGACCAGAATGGACAGAGAGAACAGCTGTGAAGGTATGCAGCTGTTCGCCCCAAAGACAAAACAAATCAATCTTATCTTTTCTGGCTCCCCCGTACCAGCCGGCCTCGGCCAAGGCCATGCTGGATAACTACCCTGGGAAGAGCGCTGCAGCGGGACTCTCTTGCTCCCCCCCCGATTACAGACATTACTTCCTCCCCCGACCAACTGCCTCCGGCCGCTTCGTACCGCCAGGCTGTCGAGCGGGTCTGCGACCAGCGCCGTAATAAATGGCACTGGACCGGATGGCTGCTTGCCAGAGCTGGATATGTTCCCCCTGTTGCAAAGTTATGTGTTTATGGTATATGTGCTTTTGTGCTGAGGTGTTTTTTTCTGTTCTCACACTGTACTCCCCAAATGGAGCATAGTCTGGGGGTTAATTTTTTTTTTCTCCTCCCTCTCCTCATGTAATGCTGTATTTTTCTTCCATTCCCTGTCTTCCTGTTCTGTCTACCCCGTTGTCACATGTATGTTGTGTATGTATGGACAGGTTGATGGCTAATTTTGCTGGTACTTGTGACTAGTGACAATAAAGGGCTACTACTACAATATTTGTTTTACTGAATTTATGCTCATTTAAATGTTTTACATTATTATGTAACCTTTTTATTTTTAATAAAACAATATTTAGAAAGTAGACCCAAATAAATCAATAGTTGTCCTCCAGTTAGAGAATAGAGATATGAACTCAATTTCTAAAGCTTTTTAGATCGTTTGATGAGAAATATTTGAGTCCATATTGGACTTGTGATTTTTGATTTCAGTCTTTGGTATCTTGAGCAAATCTGAGCACAGTTTGAAGCATTCGTGAGATGAATGTTTCTCTTCTGAAACACACACATCTCGTTAGTGATGTTTGATTCCCGTGGAGTCACCGCAGTAATCAAGCTTGAGATTGTTTTGTGATTGAACGGTAAATCACCTGCTGCACGAGCATCCATGAAACGGCCCGTGACACTAACTGAAGGGAATCCAGTTATTAAAGACAGAGGGATATAGAGTTATTATTCGAATCATCAACTGTCGAGACTGACTCAAACATCTGATTCACGGCCGAGCTCCACGTCACACCGGTGAATACTGAAGAGAGCGTTCACGTTTAGAAGCGTCACGACAGAGCTCCACGTCACACCGGTGAATACTGAAGAGAGCGTTCACGTTTAGAAGCGTCACGACAGAGCTCCACGTCACACCGGTGAATACTGAAGAGAGCGTTCACGTTTAGAAGCGTCACGACAGAGCTCCACGTCACACCGGTGTATACTGAAGAGAACGTTCACGTTTAGAAGCGCCACGACAGAGCTCCACGTCACACCGGTGAATACTGAAGAGAGCGTTCACGTTTAGAAGCTTCACGACAGAGCTCCACGTCACACCGGTGAATACTGAAGAGAGCGTTCACGTTTAGAAGTGTCACGACAGAGCTCCACGTCACACCGGTGAACACTGAAGAGAGCGTTCACGTTTAGAAGCGTCACGACAGAGCTCCACGTCACACCGGTGAATACTGAAGAGAGCGTTCACGTTTAGAAGCGTCCGGAAAACCCGGACATGACGGGAGTATCAGGGCTCTGTCACAAAACCATGAATAACACTAGACCGAAGTGACAGAACCCTGACAATAATGTTGTAATCTTGCCTTTTTACACTTTAATTTGGCCAGATGTGAATGATTTTATAAAGACACTTCACAGTCCAATCAACTCCCCATTCTACACTTTTCATTTTTCAATAATCTATTTCTCAATTAATACTCTTTCTTTTTTTAATGGAAGCTTATTTCCGCTACAGAAAAAAAAAGTAATTAGTTCAAGGTTCTTTTAGTCGTCACATACTCAATTATACAGGATATAATCAGTAGTGAAATGTAAAATTACCTTTTTATCTTCATTTTTTCTTGCTATTCTGATCATGATTCACAACTCATAATTGCGAGATAGAAACTCAGAATTCTGAGACGTGAATTTTTATTCCTCGTTTCTGCCAAGGAATAAAAGAATATACAATTCTGACTGACTGTTCTCCTCATAACTGCAAGCGTATATTTTGCAGTTCTGACAGTTTCTGAGATTAAATATAGCCTGAATCTTCAGATATAAACTAAGAATTGCAAGAAAAAGTCAGAATTGGGAGAATCATGACACATTTGTCAAGGAATAAAGAAAACAATAAATAAAGGTAATTCTGACTCTTTATCTAACAATTCAGACCTTTTCTCCCAATTGTGAATTTATATGGTGCAGTTACAATAAGATATTTTTTTCTTGAGTTTATATTTTTTTGATCCAATGAAACAAATGTGCTGCAGTAACACTCATAATATTATGCAAAGGCATCTAAATGTGACCAAAATGTATTCAGAGTATCCTTCATTTTCACCGATGATGCACAGGAACTAAAAACAAAACAAAACATAAGCAATATTACCAAAATGCATCCGCATGAAGCTCTAAAACCGATATTATTCCCGGGAAATACCCCCCATGCTTCACAGACGTGCTCCGTCTGACCGAGCTAATGTGCATTCATGAAAATATCCTTTTAGCCCCTGTGGCGAGGGGGGCGTGGTTCAGCGAAGTCTGCAGCGGGAGAAAGACTCAGGAGACAGCGGTAAGTAAGTGGGTCAAGTGCAAAATGAGGATCACCTGTGTCTGATTGTAGTAATTGGCGTGGAGACCGGATAAAAGCCGCCGTGGAACGGCAGTTCAGAGAGAGAGACGGAGTGAAGACTCGAGCGCACGAGCTGTCAGAGAGAAACAGTCGGAACGAATACAGAGAGTGATCGCGGAGACGAACGAGAGAGTTGATGTTTCCGGGTGACGCAGAGTGCGCACCTGTGTGAGTTTATCTGTCTTAAATAAACATACCTGAGTCTTCACGAGCCAACCCTGTCCGCTTCCTTCCTTCCTACGAACTTTGTTACACTGGTTGCCGAAACCCGGGGAAGGAAGCCGGAACGCCGCTGCCATCATGTCCTCACCATCGGGATCGCCATTTGCGGATGTCATCCAGTCGCTCGCGGGACTCCACCAAGAACAACACAAAGCGCTGATGGACATGAGGGCAGACCAGGAGAGGAGATTCTGTGCCCTCGTCCAGAACCAGCGGGAGGACCGCGAGCTGTTCCGGAGCTGGATGGACCGGGAGGTTCGGGCCGGTGAGAATCCAACAGTCCCGGCCCCGCCCACCCACATGCCGGTACAGAAGATGGGGCCGCAGGATGACCCGGAGGCGTTCCTCGACCTCTTCGGAAAGACCGCGGCGGCATGTGGGTGGCCACAAACGGACTGGCCAGTGCGTCTCATCCCCCTGCTAACCGGGGAGGCGCAGTTGGCGGCGCAGCAGCTGCCAGTCCAGAACCTCCTGGTCTACGACGACCTGAAACGAGCCATCCTCCAGCGGGTCGGCCGGAGCCCTGAGCAGCACCGCCAGCGCTTCCGTTCACTGGAGCTGGGGGAGAACGGCCGGCCCTTCGTGATGGCTCGCCAGCTCCGGGACGCCTGCCGCAGATGGCTGTTGGCCGGGGAAGGCGGCGTCGACCATGTCATCGACCAGGTGGTGCTGGAGCAGTTTATTGCGCGGCTCCCTAAGGCGACCGCGCAGTGGGTCCAGTGCCACCGCCCGGCGTCGCTGGATCTGGCCATCCAACTCGCCGAGGACCAGATGGTGGCGTGCCATGGGGTTGGCGAACCCCTACCATCCGTCTCTCTCTCTCTCTCTTCCCCTTCTGTGTCTCCCCCTATCCTCCTTCCCAGGTCCCGTGCCGGCGTGGTTCCTCGAGCCCAGCCGCGATGGAGAGGGGGACCGGCACCGGAGTCGGCGGCCGGGAGAGCCCACGCCAGGGAGGCGGGGTCAGCCAGCCCGAGCTCCGCGCTCATGCCCGTTCCTCCGGGGTCTCCACGCCAATTCCTTGTCCCACTTCCCGCCACTAGGGTGGCGGGGAAGCCTGGGCCGGCCTGTTGGCGTTGCGGGGACCCGGGCCACTTCATCGATCGGTGTCCAGTGATGGAGGTGGGGACACTGGTCCGGGTTCCGGACGCCCCACAGGCTGCCCCCGATCAAGCTGGCGGGTACCAAATACCTGTGAGTATTAGGGGGGGTACTTATTGGGCTTTGGTGGATTCAGGATGTAACCAGACCTCGATCCATCAAAGCCTAATTCAGCCCGAGGCATTGGATAAGAGCTGCATGGTTCGGGTGAGGTGTGTACATGGGGATGTGGTGAAATACCCAGTAGTGCTGTTAACCATCCAATTTCGGGGGCAAAAGCATAAGGTGGAGGTGGCAGTTAACCCCCGCCTCCGGCATCCGCTGATTTTGGGAACCAATTGGCCAGCGTTTAAAATTTTATTGGGAGTTTTGTGTGTGGATGCTTCCTGCGGAAAAGAGAAGCCGGAGGGGGAGGCGGCCGTGCGAACGGGAGAGGCTGAGCCAGGACCCGCTGAGGCGGCACCAGGGGAACGGAGCGCGGTCGAGAGGCTAATCCTCACGGAGCGTGATGATTTTCCCCTGGAGCAGTCCCAGGACGAGTCGCTGAAAAACGCGTTCAACCAGGTCCGTTCCATTGACGGCCGGCCTCTCCAGTCTGCACGGCCCCCTTCCTATCCCTATTTTGCTATATTAAAAGATAGGTTGTATCGAGTGACGCAGGACGCTCAGTCAAAACAAGATACAACCCAGTTGTTGGTACCAAAAAGCCGTCGGGAAATGCTTTTCCAGGCGGCTCACTGTAATCCTATGGCAGGGCATCTGGGTCAAGCAGCAACACTGAACCGTTTAATGGCCCGGTTTTTTTGGCCGGGCATTCACGAGAATGTACGCCGGTGGTGTGCGGCTTGTCGTGAATGTCAGTTAGTGAATCCCCCGGCCTCCCCAAAAGCGCCTTTGCGCCCCCTTCCGCTAATGCAGGTCCCCTTCGAAAGAATTGGTATGGACCTCATCGGGCCATTGGAACGGTCAGCACGAGGGCATCGGTTTGCATTGGTTCTAGTGGATTATGCAACCCGATACCCGGAAGCAGTGGCGCTCCGCAACATTTCCGCAAAGAGTGTAGCGGAGGCTCTGTTTAGTATGATCTCCCGGGTGGGAATCCCGAAAGAGATTCTCACCGATCAGGGCACGGCGTTTATGTCACGAACCATTCGCGAACTTTATGAGTTGTTGGGAATTAAATCGATTCGCACCAGCGTCTATCACCCACAAACGGACGGCCTGGTGGAACGATTTAATCGTACGTTGAAAACAATGATTCGAAAGTTCGTTCACGAAGACGCCAAAAATTGGGACAAATGGCTGGAACCCCTTTTGTTCGCTGTGCGCGAGGTCCCGCAAGCCTCCACGGGGTTTTCCCCCTTCGAGCTCCTGTACGGCCGCCAGCCCCGCGGGGTTTTGGACGTCCTGAGGGAGACTTGGGAGGAGGGACCTTCGGAGAGTAAAAATGAAATTCAGCATGTGCTGGACCTGAGAACAAAACTCCACACGTTGGGGCAGCTCTCCATGGAGAATTTGTTACAGGCCCAGGACAAGCAAAGCCGGCTATACAATCGGGGGGCCAGATTACGCAATTTCACGCCGGGAGATAAAGTACTTGTGTTACTCCCTACCTCTAGCTCCAAATTACTCGCCAAGTGGCAAGGACCGTTTGAGGTCACACGGCAGCTAGGGGATCTCAATTATGAGGTGGTTCGAACGGATCGGAGCGGGGCACGTCAGATTTATCACCTCAACCTCCTTAAGAAATGGAACGAGGTCGAGCCGGTGATGCTGGCGACGGTAGTAGGTAACGAGGAAGATCTCGGGCCAGAGGCGAGCCTCAAAGTTCCATCACTCACTCTGGCCCCGGGGGGGGATCACCTCTCACCCGCCCAGCTCACCGATGTAGCCCGGTTGCAGAGAGAATTTGCGGACGTGTTCTCGCCCCGGCCCGGTCGAACCAACCTTATTCAACACCATATTGAGACCGAGCCGGGCGTGGTAGTGCGCAGCCGGCCGTATCGTTTACCGGAGCACAAGAAAAAGGTGGTCCAGTCAGAATTAGAGGCGATGCTAGAGATGGGAGTAATAGAAGAGTCCCGCAGTGACTGGGCAAGCCCGATCGTTTTGGTACCGAAAACAGACGGCTCGGTCCGATTCTGCGTGGATTATCGCAAGGTGAATGCGGTGTCGAAATTCGACGCCTATCCAATGCCGCGGGTTGACGAGTTGCTTGATCGGCTGGGTACCGCTCGCTTTTATTCGACGCTGGACTTAACTAAAGGATATTGGCAGATCCCCTTATCACCGTTATCCAAAGAAAAGTCAGCCTTCACAACGCCGTTTGGATTGCACCAATTTGTCACGCTTCCGTTTGGGTTGTTCGGGGCGCCCGCTACCTTTCAGCGCCTCATGGACAAAATCCTCCGACCGCACACCGCATACGCCGCTGCCTACCTGGATGACATCATCATCTACAGTCAGGACTGGCAGCGGCACATGGTGCACCTGCGGGAGGTGCTGAGAGCGCTGAGGGGAGCGGGACTAACGGCCAACCCAAAGAAGTGTGCGATTGGGCGGGTGGAGGTGCGTTATCTGGGTTTCCACTTGGGTCACGGACAGGTGCGTCCCCAAATTGATAAGACGGCAGCTATTGCGGCCTGCCCGAGACCCAAGACCAAAAAGGAGGTGAGGCAGTTCCTGGGGCTGGCGGGATATTACAGGAGGTTTGTTCCTGACTATTCGGAGCTCACCAGCCCGCTGACTGACCTCACTAAAAAGGAGGTCCCAGATACGGTCCCGTGGACGGAGCGGTGCCAGCAGGTTTTCACCCAGGTAAAGGCTGCTCTGTGTGGCGGGCCGCTATTACACTCTCCTGACTTTTCTCTCCCCTTCTTGCTGCAGACGGACGCGTCGGACCGGGGGCTGGGAGCTGTCCTGACCCAGGAGATAGGGGGTGAGGAGCGCCCGGTGCTGTACATCAGTCGGAAGCTCTCTAAGAGAGAGACGATGTACAGCACCATTGAGAAGGAGTGTTTGGCGATCCGGTGGGCGGTCCTCACCCTCCGCTATTATCTCCTGGGACGGGAATTCACCCTCTGTTCGGACCACGCCCCCTTGCAGTGGCTCCACCGCATGAAGGATACCAACGCGCGGATCACCCGTTGGTATCTGGCATTACAGCCCTTCAAATTCAAGGTGATCCACAGGCCGGGGACGCAGATGACTGTAGCCGACTTCCTCTCCAGGAATGGGGGGGGGGGGCTGCAGGCCGGAGGGCTTCCCGGCCTGAGTCGGGCGGTGGGGGTATGTGGCGAGGGGGGCGTGGTTCAGCGAAGTCTGCAGCGGGAGAAAGACTCAGGAGACAGCGGTAAGTAAGTGGGTCAAGTGCAAAATGAGGATCACCTGTGTCTGATTGTAGTAATTGGCGTGGAGACCGGATAAAAGCCGCCGTGGAACGGCAGTTCAGAGAGAGAGACGGAGTGAAGACTCGAGCGCACGAGCTGTCAGAGAGAAACAGTCGGAACGAATACAGAGAGTGATCGCGGAGACGAACGAGAGAGTTGATGTTTCCGGGTGACGCAGAGTGCGCACCTGTGTGAGTTTATCTGTCTTAAATAAACATACCTGAGTCTTCACGAGCCAACCCTGTCCGCTTCCTTCCTTCCTACGAACTTTGTTACAGCCCCAAACCTGGTTTCTTCTTGTCGTGGAAGTCGGTCATGTTGTTGCTGGAGGTCTGTTTCCATCTCTTCCTCTAGTTTGCTGTCACAAACATCATAACGCCTCACTGCAGATCCCGCCGTTGATCAAGTGAAGTTTAAAACTACACCGCCTGCAAATGAAATAACGTGATGATTGTTAAAGATGGTTGTCAATCAAAGATTATGACAAATATGACCCAAATGTGAGCATGAGCAGACATACAATTAGCTATATTCTGTTTAAGATCAATAATATTTTTTGATAGAATGTTATGTAATGGATGTTAGTATGACAATACTTTCACAACTATCAATAATTTGGTTCCTTAGGGGGGTAAGGAAAGAGCAAACCCAACGTGGAAAAAAAGGCTTTTATTAAAAAAACAAAACAAACAAAACCACCCCGGGGGAAAAACAAAGGCTCACGGAAGGAAGGCAAGGCGGAAAGGCTACGGACACGGAATCTAAATTAGGTAAGAACCCACACAGAACTCAAACACAAGGGAATAAAGGGAGAAAGGAGGGTTAACGAGGGAAAGGCACGGGGAAATTCAATAAACCGGTAAACAAGAGGGTTCAAGAAAAGCAGAAGAGCCCACGTCACACCGGGAAAACTAAGGAAGAAGCCACGTTTGGCTCACACAAAACAGGGAAACAAAAGCCATTTGGCCGCAAACAAATTCACCAACCCGGTGAAAACAAGAACCACGAAACACCGGCCAGCTAAATGAAAGAAAACTTCATTTAAAGCCACGGGGTTCCACCAAGCATGAAACTGAAAGAGCGCCAAGTTTAAAGCTCCGGCCACCCAGCACAAGGTAAACTAAAGAGCGCCGTTTAGAAACCACGAAGGTCCACCAAACACCGGTGGAAACAAGAGGCGTTCCGAGGAACTCAGGCCGGCCCACTCACACCAATACGAAAAGGAGCGCCGAGGGTCCGAAACCCCGACACCGGTGAAAAACTAAAGAAGGTTCCGGGAATCCAAACCCACGTCCACCCAAAACTGAAGAGACGAGAGAAGCGCACGGCCGAGCCCACTCAACCGGGTACTGAAAAGCGCAGAGGGAGTAACCAGGGCTTCCGTCACAAAACCTGAAAACCACTTTAGAACCGAATGACAGAGCCCACTAAGGTTGAATCTTGGGCCTTTTCACTTTAAAGGCCAAGATGTAATGAATTTATAAAGAACTTCACAGGCCAACAACTCCCCTTCACACCTTTTCATTTTTCAATAATCTATTTCTCAATTAATACTCTTTCTTTTTTTAATGGAAGCTTATTTCCGCTACAGAAAAAAAAAGTAATTAGTTCAAGGTTCTTTTAGTCGTCACATACTCAATTATACAGGATATAATCAGTAGTGAAATGTAAAATTACCTTTTTATCTTCATTTTTTCTTGCTATTCTGATCATGATTCACATAATTGGAGATAGAAATTTAGAATTCTGAGAGGTGAATTTTTATTCCTCGTTTCTGCCAAGGAATAAAAGAATATCCAATTCTGACTGACTGTTCTCCTCATAACTGCAAGCATATATTTTGCAGTTCTGACAGTTTCTGAGATTAAATATAGCCTGAATCTTCAGATATAAACTAAGAATTGCAAGAAAAAGTCAGAATTGGGAGAATCATGACACATTTGTCAAGGAATAAAGAAAACAATAAATAAAGGTAATTCTGACTCTTTATCTAACAATTCAGACTTTTTCTCCCAATTGTGAATTTATATGGTGCAGTTACAATAAGATATTTTTTTCTTGAGTTTATATTTTTTTGATCCAATGAAACAAATGTGTTGCAGTAACACTCATAATATTATGCAAAGGCATCTAAATGTGACCAAAATGTATTCAGAGTATCCTTCATTTTCACCGATGATGCACAGGAACTAAAAACAAAACAAAACATAAGCAATATTACCAAAATGCATCCGCATGAAGCTCTAAAACCGATATTATTCCCTGGAAATACCCCCATGCTTCACAGACGTGCTCCGTCTGACCGAGCTAATGTGCATTCATGAAAATATCCTTTTAGCCCCAAACCTGGTTTCTTCTTGTCGTGGAAGTCGGTCATGTTGTTGCTGGAGGTCTGTTTCCATCTCTTCCTCTAGTTTGCTGTCACAAACATCATAACGCCTCACTGCAGATCCCGCCGTTGATCAAGTGAAGTTTAAAACTACACCGCCTGCAAATGAAATAACGTGATGATTGTTAAAGATGGCTTGTCAATCACAGATTATGACAAATATGACCCAAATGTGAGCATGAGCAGACATACAATTAGCTATATTCTGTTTAAGATCAATAATATTTTTTGATAGAATGTTATGTAATGGATGTTAGTATGACAATACTTTCACAACTATCAATAATTTGTCGACCAATTACCAAGCAATGCTTCATTTAGTTTAGTCTGTGGTGTAAAAAGCAATTACTTTTTCCCTGAAGAGAAAGACTGTACAATAACAATGCATGAAGTTGTCAATTTTTAACCTCGAACTTTGGCCAACTTGACCTCAGATACAGACTAAACAACACCAAGCCATTTCATTTAAATATTTGGATTGTGGGTTAATTTTTGTATTTTCCATTTTCATTTTATTTAAAGTTGTAGTCATTTAGCATCTTTTGTCATGTACATTAATTATTGTCTTTTTAAATGTCCATACAGTTAACTAATAGTTATAGTGAACTATAGAACTCAGAATTAAAGATGAAAATAGTCAGAATTGCGAGACATAAACTTCATTTATTAGTACAAATGATCAGATATTACTATGGCGTGTCATCTGAATCACTCTTAAACTCTCGGATATTAAATGTGCGTTCACTGTCCAAACACACTGTATTTCCCACTTGAGTAATTCAGTACAGAAGTAGATCAGAAAAGCTCAAGACAGAGAGCTGAATGGAGAGTGCATTTAATTCCCATGAAGAGCTGAACATGCATGTTTCATACGGCTGTAATGAAGCGTTTGTTTAAAGCTGGTTCCACTGCCGTCCGTCACATTTCTTTTCCAGATTCAAAGGATTAAATAATGACATTATAAAACCCTGAGTGGGTGTGTTTTAGAAGAACGAGTTTTAATGTTGAATAGTTCCACATCTAATGAGTTCAGACTGTTCTGTGCATGACTAAAATATTGTTTCTTTTATTAATAATGCATGCTTAAAAAGAAAACACATTGGTTTGTAATGTTGCTTGCTATTATGTGTCAGAACACTATTTCATTCTCCTTTTTTCAAGTCATTGCTATTTTTGTATCATTGATATACTTTTATAGTTTCTGCTAATATTATGACTTTTATCGTTTTATTTTTATATTTTAGATTATTCTGTCATTATTATTAATTCATTATATTAATATGTCTATATAGTTGTTATACATTTTAGTTTCAGTTTGAATTATTTTAGTAATTCAACTTAAACTAAACAAAATTGAGAGATTTTACCTTGACAACAAACTGAAATGAAATAAATCAAATCATTTCTCACTGACGTCCAGTTCAGTTTGTCTTTGTTTGTCTTTCACGCAACAGGAAATGGAATAGGGAAATAGAAAAGAGGAACAGGAACAGGAAATAGGAAACGAGATGAAGTGTGTACTACAGTGAGTCAGCAGCGTGAGCCGTCCCAGAGGTCTCTGTCTCTTATCAAAAAACAGTGCTGATAGAATTAATGCATTAAACTTGAACAATTTAAGTGATCTTTTACATTTTTATCAAAATGAAATTGAGAAATTCTTTCCATTTTTTGGCAAATACATTTTAATTTAAATTCAGTTATTCATTCATTTGATTTAATCATCCAATTTTGCCAAATTCAGTGACATTCTGTTATACTGTAAATGGTACCACACTAATAAACTGCCATGAAGAAAAAAATGAAACTAAGTAAAAACACAAACAATAACTAACTGCACAGCGGAGTCAGTTTTCCAGCTCACGCCGAACAACAGAGAATCTGTTTCAGCAGATGATCAGTCAGTGTTAAGATGTAGTCTCTGAAATGTATGCACATATAAACGACACCACCTATTATCCTATCCTTAGGATTGATTTCATCCAGCACTCCACAAGCCTCATTAGTCATGCATGTATCGATTGTGTGGCAGAATCAATACGTGACAGGGCTGTAGAAGCAGCGAGGTGAACGGTTCACATCCGCTGTGATGTCTAGACACAGAGGTGTTGAAGAGCCTCGTCATTAGCTTGAGACAAACGAGCGTATCAGAGAGTTAGTGTATCAGGGTCGTTATAGCTCACTAAAACCATTATATATATATAAATATAACTTAAAACAAAATACTTCAAAACAATCTTATTGTACTAAACTCATTTCTCATTATCATTTAATTTACCTTTATGTACTTACATTTTTAACAAAAATAATTCTAAGAAATTATTAATAAAAAAACATTAAAAAAAACAATACAAAAATGGCTAAAACTAAGAACAATTTAAATTCAATCTATTATTAAAATGTATAATAGTATCTCATCTCAATAATCAAAATACTAAAATAACAATATGTCTTGTCAATATTACACTCCTAATGTCTGATCTTTCCAAATAATAGTATTACAGTGGCTTCACTTACTGCAAATGCAAAGCTAAAAAACACACTTCATTACAAAAGTTATAAAGGAAATATTATTACTGTTCAAAAATGTATTGGAATATAATTTCATTTTATTGTCATTGTACACAAGATACAACGAAATTGCAAAGTCTCTGCATAAGGTGCACGGTACATAATAGACACAAAACAAAAAATAAATATGCATAATAAAAAGCATAATAAATATGCATAATTTACAATTAAAAAAAGTTAAGCTAAGACAAAAGAATGAGGAAATTAGCATAAACAGAGTTGCTTGTATATATAATTCAATAATAATCAGTCGCAGCTTGTCAAACTGATTATTACACTAATATGAGGTAGACTTCTGGCTCTGAATAAAATTAATTCATATTAATTCCTGCTTATAATCAGATGGTGTAGTTAGAGTAATCTACCAGCGTTCGGTGTTCACTCTTCCTTTGATGCCTCACACTGTATGTACAGTGGCTCTTTATCGCTCCAGTGGCCTTTGATTGTCTCACTCAATAAATCACCATCACTTCCCGCTTTCTAAATATTTGTAGCACATCAATGAAGCCTGAGTTCCCTGAGAAACACGCCTGAGGCCATGCTCTCGTGTGCAACAGCTGTCATGAGTTTTCCTCTTACTACACACTCTAAACAGACAAGACGACGCTCTGAGAAATATTCTCTGACAGAACAACAGCATTCTGCTCCGCTTCAGTGTGAGGCTTTTCCTGCGGCGGGATTTGCTCGGGCTGAATACAGATATTCCTCACATGCAACTCATAAAACACAATGATGTTACTTGTGGTATTTGTTAAGTATCACTACTACCATTATTCAGTTAGGGTTAGTGATGTGACCAAAAGAAAACTCTACAAAAGAGGTGAAAAATCCTACAGACTACACTAAAAAATGCTGGGTTATTTATTTTACCCAAATGCTGGGTTCATCATCTTGTTGGGTCATACCACACATTTCCACAAATTGGCAGGAAATTAAAAAAATCACACACAGAATTTATAATTAATAGTAATCAATTAGACATTGACATTCACAGTGTGATTTTTTTATTTCCTGCCAATTTTCAGCCCAGCAATATAGTATTTTTAAATAAAACAGCCCAGCATGATGGGTAAAAACATCAAAATAACCCAGCATGTGTTCTGTCCAATATTTAGCCAGTGCAGGGTTTCCAAATAACTAGTGCTGCCAAACGATTCATCATAATTAATCACATCCTAAATAAATGTTTTTGTTTACATAATATATGCCATGGGTACTGTGTGTATATATATGTAACGGATGTAGCTATGCCAGTAAGGGCTGTGTGTAAAACCTCACTCTCCTGACCTCAAAAAGAGGCGCTCTAGCGACTGACGCTAGAGGCTGTAGCCTTTGGCGTTCCTTGTTAGAGCGCCCGCCTCCCGCACCGGAGTCCCGGGTTTGAGACCCGCTCCGACGAGTTGTGGCAGTGTGGACCCGGGGGAGTTACATATACATATACATATATATATATATATATTTACATTTACATTTATGCATTTAGCAGACGCTTTTATCCAAAGCGACTTACATTGCATTCAAGTTTCTACATTTTATCAGCTCTTGCTTTCCCTGGGAATCGAACCCATGATCTTGGCGTTGCTAGCGCCATGCTCTACTAGTTGAGTTACAGGAAAGCTATATATATATATATATATATATATATATATATATATACACACACACACACACACACACACACACACACACGCATGTATGTATATATTTCAGAGAAATATGCTATTTTATATATTACATGTTTAAATTATATGAATATACATAGACATGTAAATACATATCAAAAAAATCAAAATATTGTGTGTATTTAAATATACATAATATACACAGAGCACACACACATATTATTCAAACAAAAACGTTTATTTTGAATGTGATTAATCGTTTAACAGCACTACAAATAACCCAAGTTGGCTTGTTTTTAACCCAGCATTTTTAGACTGTAGAGAACACTCAAGCAACACAATAGCATCCACACACAGGGCCGTGGCTAGTGGGGTGAAAGGTGGGGACTATTATAGGGGCCTACGGCTGAGTTTTTTGTTTACAAAACCTGCAAACAGAAAAAGATGTGAAAGAGCCCAATTCAGCACCAGTGCTGTTCTGTTCTGTGCACACAGTGCCCTCGCAGAGAGATGCATCTCAAAGTGCTTGAACACAGAATCAGACTCTTCTTGCTCTCGTACCGACAAATACATACAACATTATGTCGTAATAAGAGAGTATCCTCGAAAACAAACTGTCAGTTATGTCTTAAGTGAAAGTAAACAGTTTAGCAAGAAATCGGATGTGCATCATTATATCAGATGCATTGTGTCTTAAAGGGACCGCGCCTAATTTACTAGAGCTGTCGTAATCCTTAATGTTAATCCAAGAAAATGAAAGAAAGAAAATCACTCGCTGCTCATGACTGAATTACTTTGTAGTTTTAACAATAATTAATCCAGTCAAACCAAAAATTATTCAGACACCAGATAAAAAATGATTTACTAGTGGATGAACACTATAGTTTATTTAGCTAAACTTACTCACATAAATTAAGTAAACTGTGACAAATTTTAACAAAAATTATTCATATGCCTTCAGACTACCAGTAAAATTGATAGAAAATTTGGGACCAAAAATGTTTCAGACACTTTGACCTGAGCATGTTTTGCATAGTGTTTTTCTTTAATTGCTAATACGACCTTTTTACACCACAGACTGAACTAAATGAAGCATTGCTTGGTAACTAGTCAACAAATTATTGATAGTTGTGTAAGTATTGTCATACTAACAGTTATCTGAATTTTTTGGTTGATTGTAATCCATTACATAACATTCATAATTACAAAATGATCTGACATTACCAAGATGAATTTGTTCTGACACAGTTTAACTCTGAGTTCTTGTCATATTTTATTACCATTTTCGAAACTATAGCAAATCAACTGTGATAATGTGAGAAATGTTGAAGGTGTCTGAATACATTTTGGTTATTTAGGTTTACAGTGAAGACTATGCAGTGCTATTTTACATTTGATTATTCGGTTTATGTACCTGGACACCTACAAACATGAAAAAACTTAAACATTGTGTAAATAGCACAAACAAATAAATAGAAAGAGCATACAAATGAAACAATTAAAACAGGGCCCACTGGTACAACCGTAAACCCGTAAACCCCAGCCACGGCCCTGTCCACACACACACACCTGTGCATCATAACCAGTGACCTGCTGAACTGTGTTTCAGCTTCCTATGATGAGCGGCGGCGCGTTCATGGACGCATCTCCGCTGGACGACTGCAGCACGGAGCACTCGCTCTTTAACTCCTCGGCCAGCGTGAACGCAGCACCTCCTGCATCTTCAGCACCGGGCCAGCAGGAGGAGCCACAGCCCGTGTCCAGCGACGCCGTCTGGCTCTGGATCGCCATCATCGCCACCATCGGAAACATCGTGGTGGTCGGAGTCGTCTACGCTTGTACTTTCTGAGGACGGAACAGCTAGACCATCCGGAGACGTGCAGCTCCACACACAACATATGAGAGGATCAAATTCACTGAAAGAACCGGACTCTCTAAACATCTCCAGAGACAGCAGACGCAGTTCTGAGAAGTGCTAGTCAATCATACACGTGCAGAGAGCATCGCTTTAAACATCACACATCACAAGTGTGTTACTTCAAATCAAATCAATCTTTACTCAAATATAATAATAAAAAAAAAAATATTTCAGCTAGTTTCCAAGGAATCAATTCTCATTTTCATTTAATCTGATGTACCACAATAACTAAAGCTGAATTAAAAATTAATAAAACTATATAAACATAAAAACATTGATATTATTATAGTTTTCTTTAAAAAAAAATGACTTTATTTTTATATTTCCTTTTTTATTTAAATTGTTTTTGTTTAAAATGTTTTTGCTGTGCATTTCTGGCATTTTTATTTGTATTTATTTATTAATTCGTCCATTTATTGATATGTATATACTTTGTCATTTTTAATTATCTTAGTACATGAAGTTAAACTAAACAATATGTAAAATTGTTTCAATTATGAAACAAGAATTCATAAAATTGTATATTTTATATAAAATATATAATAATAAAATAAATTAATAAATACAATATTTTTTATATAATTATTGGAGTTACTGTTATTTTAAGTAATTATTTGTTTAATGTTTTTTCTTTTAGATAACAGTAATAACCCTGGCTTCAGTCATAAACGCTGATCCGCTTTGATCATGTCTGGTCCAGTAGCAGCTGTTTTCATGGTGATTACTCTAACGAAGGACACTAACGGACTCTTAAGAATATGCAAATAAAGAGTTACTGTAGGGAATATGCTCATTGTTCGGTTTGAACAGGGACAATATGAGCTCAAGTGACTAAGGTCATCTTTTATAGCTGAAAACACTGATTTATTCCAGATGTATGACGGATTATGTTCAGGTATAAGACACAATGTGCTTGAAACTGCCGTTATATTTCTCTCTTACAAGGTTTTTGTGCTTTTATTTGTGAAGCATGTCTGACTTTATTCATGGGCTTTTTTCATAAGCTCTCAACAAATATGACCGGATCATAAAAAGTGTAGAAAGTTAAAGCTCAGTTTGTGTATAGTATATTTGAGAGAACCACAGTTGAATGAATCAGTTTCTGTAGCTTTTGGGGTGAAACGTGAACAACTATTAAACGTTTAACAGCCAGCATCCTTCAGTTTTCCTGTCCCCTAATTCTCATCTCACCGATGATTACGGCTGTATCAGCGGCGTCTGATGGAGTCAGTGATGAATTCAGACCTCAGCTGGATGAAATATTAACCTGATATCCTCACGATGAGCCCATATGATGATGTTTTCCTATTTAACAAGCTCTATGTATACACAATACTGTCCGCTCAATCAATCTAAAGCCAATCAGAAGCTCTCGGGTTCCTCAGAATACTGCATCAGTGTCTCAGCAATGGATGCTCTGCAGTGAATGGGTGCCGTCAGAATGAGAGCTGATAAAAACATCACAATAATCCACACCACTCCAGTTCATCAGTTACCATCTGGAGAAGACAAAAGCCATCACTAAGACATTTTTACTCTAAACCACTGCTTCTGGGCAAAATACAAGTCCATAATTAGTCCTTAATAAGAAAAATAATTCCCATGAATATTTTTTAAAGATAAAGATGTAAACCTCAAACACCTACAAAAACAGTCAAACATAATCAGTTCATTAGAGGAATGAACTCAAACACCACAAGAAGCGAGAGAAAAAATGTGTCCAAAAACAGAAAAATAACTGTTGAAATGAATACGTAATGTCAGAAAGAGTGAAAATGTCTTTTATAATCATCTTCAAGCTAAAAAATAAAAAATAAGAGTTAGACTTCCTTACAAAGGCAGAGATAAATAAAATAAATACATAGACAAATAAACAAACCACTTCCCATACATTTAGTGAATTTAAATAAATAAACAATATATAATAATAAAATCATGAGACATGCCTTTAAATGAATTTACATTTACATTTATGCATTTATCCAAAGCGACTTACAAGGCTATACATATTCTGCTATTTTATTCAGGCTATACATTATTTAATTATTTTTTTACCAGTATGTAAAAAAAACAGATGCTTAATTAACCTACATTTAAATTTAAATAAGCAAATAATAAATAATAATAACTATCACTATTATTACAAATTCTAAAGTATTCAAATTAATGATCAATTTCTAATGAAGATGTTACAGTCAAACAGCAGATCTAGCATCGTACTGTATGAACTGTGCCTTACAACACTGAAGAGAGCCAGCAGGGGGCGCTGGTGCTTAAAGAATGACTTTAACCAGCATAACCTGAAGTCTGGTGTAACATTGATTGATAATGCCAATAATAATAACTATGATTGACAATGAAAATGGTAAATGATGATAAAGCTCCTGCAAACAAATCCTGAATTAAGGTTCTTCTAATAACAGCTATGAAGATTTGCTGAATGAACAGAAAACAGATTTATTAAATAATAAAACAGCCATTAGTTATAAATATCTATAGTGACATTATATTTAAGGAAACATAATAATAGCATATAAAGACAAAAGGAGTATAACAGTAGTTCATAAGAGTCATATGATGCTTCTCACTCTCAAATAATTTACAAAACTGAGGCCTTTCAAAGGGTACTAATAGGTACACGTTTATACTGTATATGTAATTTTGAAGTACTGCACAGTTTAGGGGTAAAGAAGGTACAAGGGTGAGTCCTGTAGTTTTTTTGAGTGTTCGTGTGAGAAGACTGAGATGTGAATGACATGAGGGAGAATAAATCATGACGGTGTCTTCATTTTTAGGTGAACTGTTCCTTGCGTAAATCGAGAGCTGAAGTTTCCCATCATGTCACAGGAGGGTTCGTTTATCTTCACTTACATAACGTGATGAATGTGTCTGTAAACTGAAGTGACATTACAACCATCACAAACGCTTCCTGACACGACCATATGCAGCTTACAAAATCAGCAGAGAACAGATGACAACATCTGAACCTCTCACAGACACACAAGAGATTCTCTGATGAAGATGTGCTTCAGAGATCACAACACAACTACCGTGCAACTACTCAGCATGACCAAAAACATGCTCTCGGTTTCATCTTTTCTGTCTGAAATAAATAACCTCATTCTGAGCAAACTAGGCAACATGGCACAAAATGTATATATTAAGTATTATAATCTAGCATCTTTTTGATTGGGTTGATCTGGGGTTTTTAATGCAGTAATGTATATAGTTTGGTTGTACCTATATATTAACATGTCCAAAAAATAAAATAAAATAGATTAAAAACCCAGACACCAAATTAAAGTTGCCATAGAATGAAAAAAACTGTCTTTACCTTGGCATTGTTAAATAATAGAAGTTATGTGCATGGAAATGACATTCAGTGAGCCTCAGACACCATTGTTTCCTCCTTATGTAAATCTCATGATTAAAAATGACCAATGAAAAACAGGCGAATCAGAACATAACACCGACTGTGACGCAACAGCCGGGATCATTAAATGAACAAGCGCGGACAACAGCGAAAATGGCAGATCATGGGAATACATGTAATGTTCCAGGCTGTGCAGGGGATGTGAAGTGCCGGGATGGGTTGGTGTCTTTATTCAGAAAGGCACAGAAAGCTAATAACGCGTTCTAATAAAATAACGCGAGCCACTAAAGGCACATGGTTAGCTGCTAGCTGTCGCCTGTTACAGTACATAAGATTTCACTTATCATGTAAACAGAGTAAGGAGAGATGAGGATGATGGCAAATGATTTACAGATCCTGAGCACCACTGACAAGCGTCTGGTCTTGTGAAATGTGTGGTATGTATTGCTGCTCCATAATATAAACAGAGTTTGTGCATCGCGTCTCTTCAAAGTGAAACTAAAAAAGCAGTTTCAATACCCCGTGTATTAATAACGGCTCCCTGATACCCGCATTTTATATACAGTATAATTACCCGACGATATAACTGTGAGAGAAAGTATTTAAATATATATTTTCCTCCTTGTGTTTCCTTCTTGCTGATGAGTGGCACTGTGAAACAGCCAATCAGTTTGTGAGTGAGTGAGTGAGTGAGTGGGGGAGTTTGTGAGAGGGGGAGTTTGTGAGTGGGTGAGTGAGTGAGTGAGTGAGTGAGTGAGTGAGCGAGCGAGTGAGTGAGCGAGCGGGGGAGTTTGTGAGAGGGGGAGTTTGTGAGAGGGGGAGTTTGTGAGTTGGTGAGTGAGTGAGTGAGTGAGTGAGTGAGTGAGTGAGTGAGTGAGTGAGTGAGTGAGTGAGTGAGTGAGTGAGTGAGTGAGCGAGTGAGTGAGTTTGCGAGAGGGGGAGTTTGTGAGTGGGTGAGTGAGTGAGCGAGTGAGTGAGTGAGTGAGGGAGTTTGTGAGAGGGGGAGTTTGTGAGTGGGTGAGTGAGTGAGTGGGTGAGTGGGTGAGTGAGTGAGTCATTGGGTGAGTGAGTGGGTTTGTGAGAGGGGGAGTTTGTGAGTTTGTGAGTGGGTGAGTGAGTGAGTGAGTGAGTGAGTGAGTTTGTGAGTGAGTGAGTGAGTGAGTGAGTGAGTGGGTGAGTGGGTGGGTGAGTGGGTGAGTGGGTGAGTGAGTCAGTGGGTGAGTGAGTGAGTTTGTGAGTGAGTGAGTGAGTGAGTGGGTGAGTGAGGGAGTTTGTGAGTGAGTGAGTGGGTGGGTGAGTGAGTGAGTGAGTGAGGGAGTTTGTGAGTGGGTGAGTGAGTGAGTGGGTGAGGGAGTTTGTGAGTGGGGGAGTTTGTGATTGAGTGAGTGAGTGGGTGAGTGAGTGAGTGAGTGGGGGAGTTTGTGATTGAGTGAGTGAGGGAGTTTGTGAGTGGGTGAGTGAGTGAGTGGGTGAGGGAGTTTGTGAGTGAGTGAGTGGGTGGGTGAGTGAGTGAGTGAGTGAGGGAGTTTGTGAGTGGGTGAGTGAGTGAGTGGGTGAGGGAGTTTGTGATTGAGTGAGTGAGTGGGTGAGTGAGTGAGTGAGTGGGGGAGTTTGTGATTGAGTGAGTGAGGGAGTTTGTGAGTGGGTGAGTGAGTGAGTGGGTGAGGGAGTTTGTGAGTGGGGGAGTTTGTGATTGAGTGAGTGAGTGGGTGAGTGAGTGAGTGAGTGGGGGAGTTTGTGATTGAGTGAGTGAGTGAGTGAGTGAGTGAGTGAGTGAGTGAGTGAGTGAGGGAGTTTGTGATTGAGTGAGTGAGTGAGTGTGTGTGTGAGTGGGTGAATGAATGAGTGAGTGGGTGGGTGAGTGAGACTTGTTCTGAGCAAAGAAGAAAAATAGCACACAATATTGTTTATAGTATTGTTCAGAACCGAATGAAGCATTTTATATTTTTTTAACTGTGGTTTTAAAAAACACTTAGTTTAACTTTTGTTTTAATAATAATAATAATAATTGATTGTCATTGTTGTAAAAACAATGAGATCACATTAGAGCCTCAATCGCCAGTGCAGTTTCTTAAAGTGCCAATACATAGAATGTAAACATAATAAGGTCCAACATGATCAGCAATAGCCCAGTATGTACACAGGACAAAACTATATTGACAAGGGATACAGTGTATGAGGTGGGGAGACAGTAATAACCAGTAATGATGTGTTCATTAAATAAAGAACCAATTAATTATGTTGTAGAAGAGTGGTATATAATGAAACCAAATTTAAGTTGGTGGGGAGGGGAGAGGGGAACATTGTTCGTTCAGCAATGTAACTGCCTGGGGATAAAAGCTATTGGCCATTCTGGTGGTCCTGAAGAGACCTGTACCTCCTACCAGAGGGCAAAAGTTGGAACAAAATGTGTGCTGGCTGAAACCGGTCTCTTATGATGTTGTGTGTCCTGCGCAGGCAGCAGGAGGTGTACACAGTAGACGGTCCCGATGATTTTACCAGCAGTTTTCCCCACCCTCTGAATCATCTGCTGTTCAGCTGGAAAACCACACTAGCAGCCCATAGGTCAGCACACTGTGAGTTGCACAATTGTAGAAGTTTACCATTAGGTTCTGGGGCAATTTGGCTTTTTTAAGCTTCCTCAGATAGAAGAGACGCTACTGGGCCTTCCCTACAGCTAAGGTGATGGTATTGCCCCAGGACAGATCCTCCGACACAGTGAAACTGTTCACCCTTTCTACAGCCTCTCTGTTAATGTAGAGAGGTGAATGACCCGGATGATTTAATTTACGAAAGTCCACTATCATTTATTTTGTCTTTTCAATGTTGAAAACCAGGTTATGCTTTTTACACCGCCCTGCCAGTAGTTCAGTCTCCTCCCTGTATGCCATCTCATTGTTGTTTGTTATGAGGCCAAGCACAGTTGTGTCGTCTGCAAATCTAACAATGTGATTAGTGGAGAAGGAGGCAGAACAGACATGTGTGTAAAGTGTGTAGTGTAGTGGACAAAGCACACAACCCTGAGGGGCACCAGAGCCACATGTCAAAAAAGCCCCCTGGTAACACAATGGTATTACATTTTAAAAACAGGGTTAGACCCTGGAACACGTTCAAACAGCACTGCATGACTGGAGTTTTACTGGCAGAAAGCAGTCCCGGTCCTGAGCGTTTGAGTGCACGGTGGAAAACTCTGGTTTGGTTTAGTGTGGTGCGTCTGGAGAGCTGGCAGAGCTTTACTGAGTTAACCAGACCGCATTAGAAATCATTACACTGAAGAAACAAGTTTAACATGACTCCATGCCGTCCAGACATGAGCACGTTCAGCCGGCACACCCACAGTAATGAACTTCAAACATGTTTCTGGGCTTTACATGGGACTGTGGTTTTGATGCTGGGTGAAGTGAGGAACGACTCTGAAAACTAGGAAAATTGGAGCCAATAAAGTTATGGTTTCTTTTCACTGGATGATATTCAAATGCCGGATGCATTTTAGTTGAAATTGCCTTGTTTTCCTGTATTATGAAAAGCAGATAGTAATTTTGATGAATTAGTATTTTACTATAGCACTTTAGTATCACTGATACACTATTATAGGTTTTGGTCATATTTTGAATTGGACTTTAGTAAAAAAATATATATATATTTTTAAGTTATTTATTTTAAAAGAAAGTGAAAATTATTCACTTTGTTTTGTTTATTTAAATTGTTTAAGTATTTTTCAATGGTTATTTTTATATTTTCTTATGTTATTTTATGTCATTTTTTTTGTTGTATTAGATTTACTTGTAATTATTTTAGTACTTTAATTTAACAAAATTGAAAAATGCTGACTTGGCAACTAGGTGAAAAACTAGGTCATTGATATATTTATTGAGCTTGTTAAGGTAATGGAAATGTTTTTCATGGTTTTATTAATGATAATAACCCTGGTAAAGTGGTTCTGTTTGTGTAAGTGTGGACGTCTAATGTGTCGACATGACGTGTTTTGAAAGCTGCGGTGTGCCTTTAAACGTTCCACAGCTCAAGACCGTTTCAAAACCACACGTTAAAAATATATTCATAAAGAAACCCAGACACCAAATCAACACATTAAAATACTTCATACTGTTCTGAAATACAAACACAGCTCTGCATCATAAATCTGCACAATGATGAAGATCATCGTGTGCTATTTTCTCTTGTTTGCTCAGAATAAATCCTGATTTATTTGTTTTCATATATATATATACATTTATATTTATGCATTTAGCAGACGCTTTTTTTATCAGTATGTGTGTTTCCTGGGAATTGAACCCACAACCTTTTGCGCTGCTAACGCATTGCTCTACCACTGAACCACAGGTACACATATTGACAGAATGGAAAAAAATAATCATAATTTCTTAAAATTTTACATCATAAATCAAATACAAATAAAATATCAGGCATGTTGGGAAGAATATTGACAGTGCTGGGCTCTGGGCTCTTTTTGACTTCAGTTTGTGAGTATGTGTGCATGTATGTGTGTCCAGAAATTGTGATATTCATTTAAGAAATATTCATTCAAAGTGATAGTTCAGCTAAAAATAAAAGCTCTGTCTTCATTTTCTCACCCTCATGTCCTTCCAAACCTGTATGACTTACTTTCAAAGACAAAAACGCACCTTAAAACCACCAGCAAAGAGCAAATTACAGACTTGTTGTGTTTGGTTGAAATATTCCTTTGAAACGTCCTGAAGCTTTTGCTCTGTCTGAACTGTGAATGTTCATCTCCATTGTGACTTTCTGAACTGAACATGCAGCACATATTCATGTAACAACAAATGGAAAGAAACAAAAAAAAAATCTAATGCATTAAACAAAAACATGCTATTATTCATCTTGAGAGTGCTTCATATCATTAAACTGGCTATATGCAACTTTGATCAGCTATGTAAACTGAATGTAAAGGAAAATATTACAGGTGATATAATAATAATTAGTTGCATTTATATAGCGCTTTTCTGGGTACTCAAAGCGCTTTACATAGAAGGGGAATCTCCTCGTCCACCGTTTTATTTCTATCTGTATTCTGAAAGTTTTTAATGAGAGGTTTGTTCATATAGCATTCGCCTGTTTTTATATGATATTTCATTTCTAAAAACATAGCTATTTTTATTCTGTCAGTTGACAATGTTTTCTGATTTATGGAGTGATGTGTGTCAACAAAATGAAACCGGGACTTTGAACCTGGCCTCATCCATTGATCAAATTCAATTAGTTAACAACACAAATGACTGGTGATTTAAACGAGTTTAAAGCAGATGAAACAGCGCTGACAAATATTTACTGTAGTAACACTAACTGCACCACTGTATTGTGGCAATAATGTGGAGCAATCATAAGACATTTTAATGATATCATTAATGTAGACATGAATTAGAAGTATTAAAAGGTACAAGGGAACATGATTACTATAAATCTGCAGTATTTATTTTTAGTTTGGTCATCTCGCTCAGCCCTATTTAAACATAACATTTCAAACCCTGTAATACAAAAAGGTTTTAATGTCATTTTTATGTAATCAATCAACTGGAGAATTATGGTGATATATTAGATGCAATGTTTACCCTTTTTGTGTTTTAACTCATTTGGTATGTGTCCGGTTTTTAGAGTCTGGGTAGTGAAAGTGACCCAGTTAAAGTCCCTAGAGATCCAGTGGGGTGTTTACTCGACAAAACATCTCAGAATTTCCATCGGACGTACTGAAAATGGCATTTTAACACATAAACATTTACACAACATGTTGACTGTGGTCAGTCATTGTTTATCTTAGCAAACCAGAGCACTTCAGCAACTGTGATTTAATCTTGAAAATATGACTCTGTAAACCATTTCCATCTGCTCCAGTATTTCCTGGACTCTCTTCACTTATTGCTTTTGATGAAAGTACGCATCTCAGAAGGTCACCGATATTGGTTCAATATATTGCAATGATATCAAACAAAACAAAGAAAGAAATCTGGCTGCATTTGCTTTCTTTACACAAAGAAAAAAAGTCTTCACAATCTTTCAATCAAAACGCAACAACTCGCTTTCCTTTTCCACCAAAATCATGATGACGGTATAGCGGGAAGAATTGCCAAATATGTTTCGACTCAACATGATATAATGGCTGAGCCGATTAGCTTTGTAATACGGTGTAATACCTTTTCTCATTGGCATGCTCAACGGAGGCGGTCGCTTTCTCATCCTCGTCCTAAACCCTAATCTTCCATGCTTTGACTCCCTTGTCTAGTAAGTAGACTGCTCTATTGCACTGCTATCCAAACTAAAATATTATGGATTAACTGGTCTCTTAATGCAATGGACACTGAAACTTGTTTCGGGGAACCTGTCTGCCCTGACGGAACGTTCGCAGCCGGCTATGCGATGGCGCGTGGGAGAGGTGGCGAATCGTGTGTCTGGCGGCTCTTTCCGTGGAGGACATTGATATCTACCTTTTCGGAACCATGATAACAGGTATTTTGCTGATTGGATTAGGCTTTACCCTGGGTTATCGAATGAATTCAGAAAACCGGAACAGCTGTCCATCATTAGCACCCACACAGGCTGCCCGTATGATTCAGAAGACATCTGGGACAGAGCAGGTCAGCATTCAGACTTCTGCAGTATAATCGCAACATGCATTCTACCAAGGAGACATGCTGTTTTTGGCTGTGTGGCACAAAGGGAGATCTAATCTAACATCAGACCAAAATTAGGACAAAAATGGACAGTTTAGAGTAGTTTTCCTGCAATGAAATTGGAATGTTTTACTCTGCTCACCAAAAAAGACAGTGAAAACAGATCTTATCTGTGAAATTCTGGACTCCCCTACAGTGGCCTTGGCAATTGTACATGTTGCTGCAAGTTTTCTACCCCGGATATGCAATGTTAAAGTGTAGATCACTCTTGCGTGTCCGTCCCCCACCCTACAGACTGTATTTGCAGCATCATTGCCCCCCCCCCCCCCTGACCATTCGCCTCTGTTCAGTGTTCTATCCGCTGGCCTGGTCAAGCGGGTCATGACCAGCGCCGGATCAGTGGCTGCGGGATCAAGATGGCATGCTTGCTGGGCCGGATTCACTTATCAATGTGAAAACTATGTTGTATATGATGCACATTTTGTGTTGCTGAGGTGTTAATATTCCTGTTCTCACACTGTACTCCCCAAGGATGCACTGAAGTTGGGAGTACATTTTTAATGTTACAAAATCACTTTCCTCATGTAAATGCTGTATTTTGAACTTTCAATTCTACTTGCATTTCACTACTGCCATTATAGCTTGTATGATTGTGTCATGTGATCGAATTAATAAATGAACCAGAACCTAATGGAGCATGAATACCGGTGTTTCTGATCTCATTTCATGCTAAACTTGCTCCATCTTCAAAAATAATCTTCCATCTGACTCTAGTCTAGTAAGTAACTGCCTATTTCATGAATCAACCTATTTCCAATAAATAATCAAGCCTGGACCTGCATTTTTTTCTCATTGAACATCCCTTTTGACTCATAAATAAATCAGACTATGCAAGAAAAATCATTTTTGAACTGGATTTAAATTTGACTAAGTGTCTTTCTTAAGGGAGCAATGCTGAATCCACCGAACCCCATCATTACACCCAGACATTGTCCTATTTTCAGGAGACATCTGACACAAGAACCATTCAGACTTCTGCAGTATATAACATGCATCCAAAACATGCTGTTTTTGCATGTGTGGCACATTTGGATGATCTAAGCTACTCATCAGAAATTAGGAACAAATCAGTTTTTTGGTAGTTTTTTTAATGAAAGATGTTTGTTCTGCTCACCAAAAAATACAGTGAAAACAGAAAAATTGTGAAATACTAGTACAAGTTCAATTGTACATTTATTACAAGTTTTCTATATGGATATATGTTAAACTGTAATTTATATCTGTGATGCGCAGCTGTATTTTCAGCATCATTACTGCAGTCTTCAGTGTCACATGATCTTCAGAAATCATTATAATATGATAATTTGCTGCTCAAGAAACATTTCTGATTATTATCAATGCTGAAAACAGTTGTTCTGATGCACATTTTTGTGGAAATTAATATTATTTTATTTAGCAAGGATACACTGAAGTGATGGATAACATTTTTAATGTTACAAAATATTTCTAATAAATGTTCTTTTGAACTTTCTATTTATTGATCAAACTGCCAAAAGCAGGTTTTGTTCAAAATCGATTAAAAATGCCAGAAAATGGAGCATACTACCGTTTTCAATGTGTATCACTGCATGCATTCACATATAGTACACACTGTGTATGCAGTATGCTAGTATCCCGTTAATAGCAAATCAAATGTAATTACAGTTATGTGCATAATGATAATGAGCTCCTATCAGAGATCCATTAGCGATGTGCTTTACATTAGTAGCGTCTGACAGCTGCATATCCTCAACGGAGCAATAAAGCCACTAACACACAGTAAGTGTTTGGTAAGTGCTAAATGACGCTCTTATTTGGGCCTATGAGACACTTTTGAGAAGTGATTTTAATCTGAGGTCTGTAAACTAACAGCTGTGGTCAATAATGGTTTTTTGGTGTCCTCTTGCCTCCACAGTGGTTTTTAAACGGAAACAACATTGGAATTGATTTTAATAAACTTTGAATCTTATTGTATTCGGACCTCCACACAAACTCTTCCCATCAGAGCTGAGCTTTCATCTTGAAGACAAAGTTCAGAACACCTCGGCAACCAACCATATCATGATTTAGTGTTTCCTACTAGAGAAATATGACTTTCTTTTAGTTAAACCGAGAAGGGTAGATGCCTGGATAGATATATAGATATTCATAAGATAGACAGAGAATGTCTCTTCAGGACATTTTTTTCAATGTATCAAAAAAAAGTTTATTGATGAATGTTTTATGAAACATTCTGAAACAAATAGTAACATTTGAAATACATTAGGTGAACGTTCAAATAAATGTTTACAGAAAAAAAAATGTTCCATTAAAGACGAATTTGTGTGCTAACGTTCTGAGAAACATTACTAAAGACCAGATAATATTGAAGAAATTTTCTGTTAATACTTGATGAATGTTATTCAGGAATCCTTGCCAGAACATTCTGCAAATGTTCCCTGTTATCCAGATAAGACAATCAGCTTTAGTGTGCTCGTCTGTTATCATCAAGAAAACACAGAAACATGTCCACATGGTCTTCAGGAGGCTGTGGGTGGTTGCCAGGGTGTTGCTATGCTGTTAGTTTTATATTCCTAGCAAATTTCACAATTAGTCACAAAGAAACATTTTATTGAACATACAATTATGAAAGACTGAAATTGTATTGTTTTGTAAAACTTACTCCGATAATGTCAATAAACTTTGAAAAAGATTCCAGTGTAAATGACCTGTTTTAGTCTGCCAGGCAAAAATGATCAGAAAAAAGCCTGATCACATTTGAAAAATGTTAAAATGTTTAAAAATGCAAAGTTTAATACTTATTATTTGACATGTGAAGGATCAGGGAGGGTTACAGAGTCCCCGAGAGCCTAAGAGATGCTTGCCTCAGTTTTGAACAGAAAAAAAAAATACTGTAAAACAGCAGAAAATGAAAAAACTGAAGATTAGTTTCTGGCAAAGATTCATCAGTCAAAAATCTCAATTTTCTATTTTCACCTCCATAATGATGTCAGCAGCAGCTGGGATGTTGGTGGATTTATAAACACACTTTCACAAGGTCATGACTTTATTTATCTAATCCAGAGCATTAAATCTGACAAATAAACTGCCAAGAAAGATTCAAGCCCAGTAAAGAAAGACTTGAGGGGTCACAGACACCCCTGGACTCTCTTATCTGCCTGTATGTCAAAGCAGTAACTAAATCAGCATACCATCATCTCAAAAACATTGCAAGAATTAGATGTTTTGTTTCCAGTCAAGATTTGGAGAAACTTGTTCATGCCTTTATCACCAGCAGGGTGGATTATTGTAATGGTCTCCTTCTACAGAAGATCATTAGACAGCTGCAGCTCATCAGAACACTGCTGAAGGATTCTGACTAGAACCAGAACATCTGATCATATCACACCAGTCCTCAGGTCCTTACACTGACCACCAGTCCTCAGGTCCTTACACTGGCTTCAGTTACATTTAGGATTGATTTTAAAGTACTTTTACTCGTTTATAAGTCACTCAATGGTCTAGGACCTAAATATATGGCAGATATGTTCACTGAATATAAACCTAACAGACCACTCAGATCATTAGGATCGAGTCAGTTAGAAATACCAAGGGTTCACACAAAACAAGGGGAGTCCGCTTTTAGCTATTATGCCGCCCGCAGCTGGAACCAGCTTCCAGAAGAGATCAGATGTGCTAAAACATTAGCCACATTTAAATCCAGTCTCAAAACTCATCTATTTAGCTGTGCATTTGTTGAATGAGCGCTGTGCTACGTCCGAACTGACTGCATTATTTTATGTATAATCCTTTTCTATTTAACTGTTTTAAATTTCATTTTAAATCAATTTCTATATCATTTTAAAATTCCTTGTTTTATTATTTTTAACTCCTTGTTTTTATTGCTGTGAATGATTATTTCACTTTTTATGTAAAGCACTTTGAATTACCACTGTGTATGAAATGTGCTATATAAATAAACTTGCCTTGCCTTGCCTTGTATATTGACCAATAAAGGGAAACACGCTGTATTAATTCAATCCAGGCGGCTGCTTCAGAGATTTCCAGTAAAAACAGCAGGGAAAAGTCGGAGGGTGGAGACCAGGTCTGACATCAGAGTAATGCCGATCTCCCACTCATTTAAGAGTCAGGCCCTGTCGTGTGCTCACTAAAGCACGGCACACATCCGCGGGAGAAACCACACATCTGGAGTCACTTTTCTGGAGGAGTGAGGTACGTACAACACCGTCTCAACGACAAAACCGTGTAGAGCTGATGTCTGCCAAACAATGTGTCGTTTTAAACTGAATTGAGGATCAGACCGCACTGGATAACTTACATTCTTCTGCTTTGATTTAATTAGTTCAAATGATAAAGAGCCAAACTATTACAACATATTTGCTCAAAGGAATGTCATGAAACAACATGTTCTGTTTCTTCTGAAGCAGAAGAACGGGGGAAAGCAAAAAGAAAAGCTAAAGAGAAAGGCAAAAGCAAGGGAAGTTTTAGCATGTTTTATTAAGTTTGAAACTGCATTACATATTTGGCAGATTTTGTAATAACTTAAACAAAATGTACATTATTGTTTACTTGTAATGATCTAAACTCGTGAAAAGAAAAATGTGTCAGCTGGTAAAATTATTTCTGTTTATTTTTCGCTTTACAAATACATTTTGAAATATATTTGCTTTATGGAAATCGACAATCAAGTGATAAATAATGATGGTATATATGTTTTGCGAACAATACCAATGCGGCTGGTTATTGCTATGATTACATCATTAGTGATTATGACTTGTGTTTGTGAGCATCAATTTAAAGCGCACATATGCACACGGACTAACTAGTAATGGATTTACTACATCAGTAAATGTGCATTAAATTGATCAAGTGACAGTAAAGACATTTATAATGTTACAAAAGATTTCTATTTTACATAAACTCTGTTCTTTTGAACTTTCTATTCATCAAAGAATCCTGACAAATCATGGTTTCTGCTAAAATATTTATCAGCACAATGGTTTTTGAACATTGATAATAATCCAAAATGTTTCTTGAACAGCAAATAGTATATTATTATGATTTCTGAAGATCAGAAGACTGGAGTAATGATGCTGAAAATACAGCTTTGATCACAGAAATCAATGAAACATTTACAATATATTAACATAGAAAACAGCTATTTAAATTATAATAATATTTTAATTGTTTTTAATGTTTTTTAATCAAATAAATGCAGTCTCGACGAGCAGAAGAGACTTTCAAAAATATAAAAATCTCCCCGACCCCAAACGTCTGCTTGGTACTGTATATTAGTTCAAGCATTAATTAGCAGTATACAGTCCCAGAATTCACATCCGGAGATAAACAGACAGAAATCAGACTAAGTGCCGGCCCGGGCCAGCTGCAGAAACTTGTAACATGTTAAGACAGTCTTAGATAAAGTGTAATCAGTCTGAAATGTTGATTCATTTAAGACTAATCAAAGATTTTTGTAATCAAAAAAAAACGAAGAAGTCCAGGCTTTAGGAAAAAAAAAAACAGATGACTAGCTTGTAAGACTAAACCTTTTACGCTACTGGCCGCTGGTCAACAGCACTTAGAAAGTCTGACTAAAACAATTAAATCTTCCGAATAACTGATCAGTGAAGCTATAAAAAAGATTACATTTTCTTTCCTCCGCTGTTTTTTCCAGCTAATCAGCAGCCTGACAGACAGTTTCTCTAATCACACTGGAGATATTACACAACTACACGTGCTTTCATACCGTAGATGCCCCTTCCAGGATTCACTGATCCACAAGCGGTTCCAAATCACTAGTTTTATGTAGTGAAAACATGTAATGCTGCTCCTTCAATGCAATGAAAGCAAGGAATATGGGTTTGAACCGACATGAGGATGAATGCTGACTGACAAATTGAAATTTTTGGGTGAATTTTCAAGTGAACTTTTGAAAGGAGTCTCTTATTGCTCACTGAAGCTGCATGTATTTGAGTACAAATACAGTAAAAACAGTAAAAGTGTTCATTATTGCAATTTAAAATAACTGTTTTCTATGGGAGTAGATTTTAAAATTGAATTAATTCCAGTGATGTAGTGATGAAGTTTCATCATCACTCCAGTCTTCAGTGTCACATGATCTTCAGAAATCATAATAATATACTGATTTACTGCTCAAGAAACATTTCTGATTATTATCAATATGGAAAACAGTTGTGCTGCTCAATATTCTTGTGAAAACCATCAAGCATTAATGTTCAAAAGTTGGTGGTAACACTTTTTATTCAAAGTGACGACGTCGAACATTACAAAAGATTCTTTGTATGAATCTTTCATACATTGATTATTATCAATGTTAAATGAAGCATTTAACATTGATAATAATCAGAAATGTTTCTTGAGCAGTAAATCAGTATATTATTATGATTTCTGAAGATCATGTGACACTGAAGACTGCAGTAATGATGCTGAAAATACAGCAGCGCATCTCAGAAATAAATTACATTTGAACATATATTCACATAGAAAAGTATTAATTTAAATTGAAATAATATTTGACAATATTAAACTTTTTAATGTGTTTTTGATCAAATAAATGCAGTCTTGGTGAGCAGAAGAGACTTCATTTAAAATGATTAAATGTAAAGTGACACTGAACATCTCTCCACAGATATCCATAAAAAACATGGAGCACGACATACAAGTAACAACATCATCCATCCTTTCCACAATCCCTACCAACGTCTCCGGGAACAACACCCACTGTCCGCATTGGGAAACATGGGACTGGCTGTACATCATGCAGCCTACTTTCATGTTCACCATCTGCGTGCTGGGAATCGTGGGAAACGTCTTCGTCCTGCTGGTCTTCGGCCTGCATAAGAAAGCCTGTACGGTGCCGGAAATCTACTTGGGGAGCCTGGCAGCCGCTGACCTCCTGCTGGTCTTGTGTTTGCCGTTCTGGGCCATCAACATCATCGATGAGTTTAACTGGCGATTCGGTTCGCTCATGTGCAAACTAGTCAACACGGGCATCAGAATGAACATGTTTTGCAGTATTTACTTGCTAGTGTTGGTAAGCGCCGACCGCTACATTGCACTGGCCCATGCATTGTCACGCGGTAGAATGAGGCGACCGCGGTGCGCCAAACTCAACTGCATCGGCGTCTGGGTTTTCGGATCAATCCTCAGCATCCCAACGCTTCATTTCCGGGACACTCAATTCATCCCGGAGCTGAACATCACGGCTTGTATTCTGAACTATCCGAACCCCAACATCGGCCTCGTGTGCGACATGCTTCTCATCTTGCTCGGCTTCATCGTCCCATTTTTGGTGATCTCCTACTGCACGCTGATGATCATCCGAGCTTTGCACGAGCAGGTCATCGACCGCTTCAATGCAGAAAACACTGAAAGGAAAGCCACCATCCTGGTGCTGGTGGTGCTGATGGTGTTTCTCTTGTGTTGGGTGCCGTTCCACCTCGTGACCTTCATAGATATCCTAATGCGCTTCGGCAACTTCAGCGGATGCGAGTTTATAACCGCCGTGGACGTCTCCAATCAGATATTCACCTACTTGGCTTTGAGCAACAGCATGTTGAACCCGATACTCTACGTGATCGTGGGCAAGAACTTCAGGAAGAAGGTCAAAGAGCTGATGAAGCAACTTACGGAGAAAAAAACTGATTTGACAAACGGTTCTACGAGATCACAGCTCTCGTCAACCTTAAAGACCTTCACGACATTTTAAGAGCGTTATGTACAAAATATCCATAGGCACAAATTAAAATGATCATTTACTGTTTGTTTAATCATTTTGATGTACACTAACCAGTAAGTTGTAAATAGATTATTGATGTACATGTTACAAGAAAATACTATTTCAGTCTTTCTATTTCAGATTTAATTAAATGTGTCACTTGCCGTTTCTTTGTAATTATTTGTAAAATTTACTAACAAAAATTGAGTGGAAACTGTTTGCGTATATCCTACATCAAAGTTACAAACCATAGTAAAACCATTATGTATAAAATGAAAATGTATAATGTTTGTTTAATACATCAGGTTTGGTGTGATTTTGAAATGTTGTAAATAAAGCTTAATATTTATTCTGTAAATAAACTTTCACTTTGAGATGCTAAAACATTTGTGTATGTTAATGCTTAAAATCATCAAGCTCTGAAACTAATAAAATAATAGTAAAATACTGTCAAATCTGGGTTATTTTAGTATTACTGAGATACTATTATCATCATTACTGTTGTTTATGGATTTACTCATTTTTATTTCAATTTTTAGTTTTAGGTAACACAAAAGGTTTTCATTTTCGTTAACTTTAATATCCCGGTGCCAAATTAAGTACAACTATTAACAATCACGTTTATACTTAAAACTCAAGGTCGCACGGATGTTTCTAAGCCCTTTTGGAGAAAAGTGTCTCCGAAATGAATATAAATGTATATTTATATGTATATCCGTATCCTTACACAATATTGCAGAGAATACAGTAACACTACTGCAGCACTTTCTGTCTCTGTAATGATGTTAAAGATCAGACAGAGAGACAGACGATGATTTCTGCAGACAGTGTTTGTTTCCCGGGTAAGAAAATGACTAGTTGGTTTTTAAAGAACAGACTTTCCAGTAATGACTCTACACCCTCTTTCCTCTTTCTGAGTCTATGAATAACACGTTCCCAGTGTTTTTCCAGTGATACCTCAATGGCCAGACATGTTTTTAAGAGGACTGTGGTTGGTAACCGAGTGGTGGGACCTTCATAATTGTGGATGGGTGACTGTATTCCCTCAAATAAAGCATATATTAGTGGTATAAATTCATCATAGTCTGTAAAACAAAACCTCCATCTGTAAAAATATCATCTGTTGGCTGCATCGCCAGCGCCTCAAACATTTTTATTCAACTCTGCCCCCATGGATTTGATTTTCAAGGGTATATTTTACCTTCGTGGGGGCTTATTTCTTTTTCTAAACCCATGAAACAAATCCAATACCACAACTGAATGGATTAATAGAAATACGTTCTCAATCTGAATCACTACAACAGTTGTTTTCCACATTCGACTTCATATTCATCAACAACACTCGTCTCTGAAACTGTAATCAAAATAAAAGTTATCTTACAAATAAGCAACCAGGTGCAAAGTTTTTTTAGGTTCACTACGGTTGTGCCTGCTAACACATTTGAAACTACCATTTTAAGGTCAGAAAGTTCACCTGGGTAAGAAGAGGTCGACTGAACTAACAGTTCACTTTTAGAAATGAGTTTTATTTTGAGAAATGTTCACTTCACTTTTAGAAATGAGTTTTATTTTCAGAAATGTAGTTCTACTTTTAGAAAGTAGTTTTATTTTCAGAAATGTACAGTTCTACTTTTAAAAATGAGTTTTATTTTCAGAAATGTAGAGTTCTACTTTTAAAAATGAGTTTTATTTTCAGAAATGTAGAGTTCTACTTTTATAAATTAGTTTTATTTTCAGAAATGTACAGTTCAATTTTAGAAATTAGTTTTATTTTCAGAAATGTAGTTCTACTTTTAGAAATTAGTTTTATTTTGAGAAATGTTCACTTCAATTTTAGAAATTAGTTTTATTTTCAGAAATGTAGTTCTACTTTTAGAAATTAGTTTTATTTTCAGAAATGTAGAGTTCTACTTTTAGAAATTAGTTTTATTTTCAGAAATGTACAGTTCTACTTTTAGAAATGAGTTTTATTTTCAGAAATGTACAGTTCTACTTTTAGAAATTAGTTTTATTTTCAGAAATGTACAGTTCAATTTTAGAAATTAGTTTTATTTTCAGAAATGTAGTTCTACTTTTAGAAATTAGTTTTATTTTCAGAAATGTAGTTCTACTTTTAGAAATTAGTTTTATTTTCAGAAATGTGCAGTTCTACTTTTAGAAATGAGTTTTATTTTCAGAAATGTACAGTTCTACTTTTAGAAATGAGTTTTATTTTCAGAAATGTGCAGTTCTACTTTTAGAAAGTAGTTTTATTTTCAGAAATGTAGTTCTACTTTTAGAAATGAGTTTTATTTTCAGAAATGTAGTTCTACTTTTAGAAATGAGTTTTATTTTCAGAAATGTAGTTCTACTTTTAGAAATTAGTTTTATTTTCAGAAATGTACAGTTCAATTTTAGAAATTAGTTTTATTTTCAGAAATGTAGTTCTACTTTTAGAAATTAGCTTTATTTTCAGAAATGTATTTCTACTTTTAGAAATTAGTTTTATTTTCAGAAATGTAGTTCTACTTTTAGAAATTAGTTTTATTTTCAGAAATGTACAGTTCTACTTTTAGAAATTAGTTTTATTTTCAGAAATGTAGTTCTACTTTTAGAAATTAGTTTTATTTTCAGAAATGTACAGTTCTACTTTTAGAAATTAGTTTTATTTTCAGAAATGTACAGTTCACTTTTAGAAATTAGTTTTATTTTCAGAAATGTAGTTCTACTTTTAGAAATTAGTTTTATTTTCAGAAATGTACAGTTCTACTTTTAGAAATGAGTTTTATTTTCAGAAATGTAGTTCTACTTTTAGAAATTAGTTTTATTTTCAGAAATGTACAGTTCACTTTTAGAAATGAGTTTTATTTTCAGAAATGTACAGTTCTACTTTTAGAAATGAGCCATGCGATTCAGTAAACTTAAGCAAGGTCACTTATATTCAGATTTAAGTCTTATATTATGATCCTCACAATGTAAGAGTACTAATTTATGAATCTGCTGGTTATGGTTATATTCAATATATTCACAGAATTAAAGAAATATAAACAAAAGTAAATACTGAAAAACAAAAGTTCAAACTCTTTATTTCTGCTAGTTGCCAAGCTAACATTTTTTATTTCGTTTAACTTGAACAAAAACTACAACTGTGGTAAAATGTAATAAAAACTATAGACATCAACAACAACAAAAACACTAACTAAAATACTAAAACGAAGTATAAAATATATTTTTTAAACAAAAATAAAGCTAAAATATTAATAAAAGCTATAACAGTATCTGAATTGGATTAAAATAATACTGTTTAATGTGCTTATCTGCAAAAGCAATCTGAAACTCTCCGCTTCACAGAATCTGATCTCATGTTGTCAACAGAACACCCAACGAAAATATTACTGGTGAGTTTTGACATTTCATATATGCATTCTATATTAAATATACACATCAAGTGAAGATAGTTGTGATAATGATAGTTGTAAACTGTCTTTCTCTGTATTTATTCCTTCCCTTGCCTAGCTTGTATTTATTTGAACAATGTCTGAGACTTGGTGTTACGAGCACTTCCTCTGTCTGTTTGCCTCTTTAAGATGAATCGCTTTATGTATTCCCCAAGTGTAAGTCGCTTTGGATAAAAGCGTCTGCTAAATGACTAAATGTATAAGTTATTCTGCCAGAGCTAGTTTTTGTGAATACAGAACTAATCTGAGAGTCACTACAGTGTCTGCAGAAGCACTCAAAAGACACAGAACTGATTGCCAGGAAGTCATCAGATGTACAGTTTTGTCCATTATATTTTAAATATTACTCCCACAACAAAAATAAAAAAAACATCTAAAGCTAAGACTGACCTCTGCTGGTAGTTACGTTACATTACAAGTGTACATAGTCTAATTATAATAGCTGAAATAGCTAATAGCTTTTACAATACATCCATTTATCCATCTGTCTATGCATCTATGGCCTTCGAAATCTTCAAACTTTAAGCTCCTTTAAACTTCAAAAATTACTTCAAACTGAAAACCTTCAAACTTGCGTCAAGCTTTTAAAACTACTAGAAACTTTTAGGCTTCCTTACCGTAAGCCCACACCAAAGAAACTTTATCTAGTTATATAGTTTGAGCTCATAAAAGCTGCAGGTATAATAAATACAGATGATAAAAATGTCAAACTGCTTGATCTACCCAATTTTCAGTATTATATGTTCTATTATTATTATGTGAAGTATATAATACTTTCCAATATCAAACCAAGCCAGTTAATTCAGCACCACACCAGAGTTTTGGCCAGCGTGTTTGCATTACTCTGAAGGCTTCATCTGTCTCTCTTCAGTGTGTTAACAGTGTTTGTGTCTTATAGGGAAGAAAAGCTCGGAGTATAAACAGCTTCAGCCTCAGCAGCTGCTCAATGGCTCTGGAGGAATGAGACTGTGAAGACTGAGCTGTTCTCGGTCTCTTACTGAACTCTCCTGCAAGAACGGGAAGACTGAGGAATATCAGTCCACCGGGAAAAGAGAGGAAAAACTGAAAAAGTAAGGTAAGTAAAGATGATTTATTAGTTATGAATCAAAGTTTGTGCATTTTTTTAAACAATAAATTCAAGTTATAGTTCCCCAATTTGGGGATCAAGCTTGATTAAATCAGAAAAAAAAAAAGTGTCAAATTAAAACAAACTATTTTAAAGTAAAAACAATCAAAATAAAACACTTATTTATTAAATGTTTTATTAATAAAATAAATATTTTATATGTTTACCTGTAAGTCATATGACGATTAACCAACATTATGGAATTATGAACATGTGTGTTGTTTAATAATTGAAATGTATATTTTTACTTCAGAGGGACTTCAAGAAAATATTTTAGATCAAAGTGGTTTGGATGACAAAAAAAAAAAAACTACAAATCCCTGCAATAAATGACACATTATAAAGTGTAACAAGAGTTTTTGGTTTGTTTTTTGAAGCGTTTACATTAGACCCCGAAATGTAAACAAATATACATCAGAAAGCAAAGTTATAAAACCACAGTTTCCAAATTTAAATGATTATAATCTTAATAGATTTCCATTTTGATATTTACACATTGTAAAGTTTAACTTGTTTATTTGTTTAAGTTTTTATTTTTATATTTTCTGTTTTAATTTTTAATGTAAAATTTTCATTTTGTTGTGTTTTTTTAATTAATTTTCTAATTCAATTTTAGTACAAATTAAACCACATTAAAATGAGACTCTAGCTGACATAAAATAAGGTTTGTAATATTTTACTTTAAGCGTTTATTTTATTTCAAGCAACAAAAGTTATTTATTAATGTGTATTTTTTTAATGGGTTTTAGTTTTAACTATAGCCTGGTTCAGACTGTCAGCCCAAATCCGGTTTTGTGCATATCCGTATGGAATCTGATTGTCCACGCAGCATATTGCAACTGTTCATATCCGATTTGTGTGTCCATAAGCGCTCTATTGTTTTTACTGAATATGCATATATGAAATGAATATTACTATGGTAATGCCGTTGCCTTGTTATGCCTACGCTAAAAACAACAGTAACAGCAATGCAGATGTCCCTGCTGTAAAAACAATAGAATCCTGCCCAAAACACAAACAGAAAATGTAATGATTTAATGGTTATAATGGGAATTGTATTGTTTTAATGGAAAATATAATGGTGTCTACTGGTATGTGATGGATTCTATTGGTAGGATCTTAAATCCTATTAGAAAAATGGCCAAAACACACTACAAAAAGGAATTTTGTAATGGTTTTACTAGAAACCATTTTACTTTTGTAATGGTTTTCCCCAGGCTATCAGGCTAATGAACAGTCAGAAATGACCCACCCTACATCACACTCCCACTCACACAACATGCCATGCACTGCACTTTAACACAGTTCAACTGGACTACACACACACTGCACAAACACATCTGCTATCACTGGACACCATACAAAAAGCACATCCACGACACTGCATATGCATAATCTGTTGCACCTTGCACAACTATCTGTTGCTCAACCATCTGCTGTACATTTATAATCTGTTGCACCTTCACATTATTACTATGTATAGATGTGTACATAATGTATAGATAGTGTACATACGGTGTATAATGTGTATTGGTAACTGAGTATGTCTTTATAGTACACTGTGTCTACTGAGTATATGTATGTGTATTTTGCACATTGTCTTCTGTACAGTCTGTAAATACGTACTGTCCATATGTAAATTGTTGTTTTTTTGCACTGTCTGGAGCACGCTCATAAGAATTTCACTCACCAAGGCACTTGTGCTGTGGTGATGTGACAATAAAAGTGATTTGATTTTGATTTGAAAAAGCTAATGGTTTATAATGGTATTTTAATGGAAACCATTGGAATTTCTGTGATGGTTTCTATTGGGCTTCAATAGTTTTATTAGCAGGGGTCTTACCATCGCGGTTGCTCTGTAGTATTATATTTCGTCTTGTGTGACAGCGGCAGAAATGCAGGGAGCTGTGCAGCTTTATTCCGTGCTGCCGTCTCCACTTTTTTCTGTCTCTTTGCACAAATGTAGTTTGTTGCCGTTCAGACTATTTAAATATGATCGGATTTCAATCGGATTTGCACAAAAATTGGATTTGGGCTGACAGTCTGAACGAGGCTTATGATAACTCTGGTTCTAAACTAATAAAGTTTAAAACAGAAGTTACCAAATGTAAATAAATGACAACATTAAACTTCAACTGAAGTGAATCATTTGAGAAAACTGTTCATGATGTTCCAGCTGATCTCCAGCAGCTCTTTTATCTTCTAGAATGCAGTCAGAGCTTGTGTCATTGACGACGCTTCAGCCTCCAAATGCATCCGTCACTTCAGCACACCTGGATTATTTCAACTCAACAGAGTGGCAGCTAGTCTACTCCATCATTCCACCGTACATCTTCACCGTGTGCTTGACAGGAATTCTGGGAAATTCTTTCGTATTGCTAGTGTTCCTGCTCCAGAGAAGCCGCTGGTCCGTGCCGGAGATCTATCTCGGCAATCTGGCGCTGGCCGACCTCATCGTACTAGTCTGTCTGCCGTTCTGGGCCATGAACATCCTGAACTATTTCATGTGGTCTTACGGAGAGATCATGTGCAAGGTGGTCAACCTCTCCATCACCGTCAACATGTACACCAGCATCTGCATGCTGGTGATGGTGAACGTGGACCGCTACCTCGCGCTCGCCTTGACCATGAAGGCCATGTGGCTGCGACGGAGACGCTACGCCAAGTTCATTTGTGTTGTTCTTTGGCTGTTCGGTTTGGGAATGGGAGCTCCGACGGCTGTCATGCGAAAGCTGAAAGATATTCCAGGTCACCGAGCCGTCGAATGCTACCTGGATTATCCCAACACGACTTGGAGGCTCGCTCATCTTCTTCAGCTGAACCTGGTAGGCTTCGCTCTGCCGTTCCTGGTCATCACGTTCTGCTGCATCAATATCATCCGGGCTCTGAAGCGACGGAGAGAGAACGTTTATTGGGAGGACAGAAACGACAAGAAGGCTACGGCCCTGGTGTGCTCCGTCACCCTGCTCTTCCTCGTCTGCTGGGGTCCGTTTCACTTCATAACTTTGCTAGACTTACTCTGTGATCTAAAGGTTTTGGATGAGAATGAGTGGTTCTCACTTTCTAAACATCGGAAGCCAGTTTTCTGTGTACCTTGCGTTCTCAAACAGCTGCCTGAATCCGCTGCTGTATGTTTGCTCGGGAAGGTTTTTCAAGATGAAAGTCAGCAGCATCTATAACAGAAGGAAACGCTCCTCGGATGCGACTGCGCTTCAGCGAACGGGTCTAACCTCTACGACAACCACCAATCAAATCAAGCCTGTTGTGTTATATGAGAAAGACTAGAGAACGTTTCTAGTATTGATGAAATTATGAGGGTTTTAATCAAACTAACTTTCATTAAGTTTCTCCATTTTTTTTCAATTATTTAAAGTGCCCCTATTATGGGTTATGAGTAGGGGTGTGCGATATTGAAAAAAAAATGATATCTCGATATTTTTGTGGATTTTTTCGATAACGATAATTAGATGATATTTTGCCGAGTGTGTTGTGCCGATATCTGAATACCGTGCACAGATTTTATGATATTCTTCATATTCTGTGTGCTCGGTTCACATCAGTGATTAATCAATCTTTTCATTTAAGTTTAAATTTGATTTTTACCTTTTAATGAAGCCAATTTGTTTCTAAAAGTGTACATCTTTTGAGTCAAATTGTAATCAGTCAATTAAGATAACACACATTTAGGCAGTTATCAAACAAATGAAACCAGTATTATAAAAATTAATCTCTGCAGAAGCTGCATCTGAAGGTGTTTAGATGTATTTACACACTGTTTAATGCAGCTCATAAGGGACATGGAGTGCTTTAACCAGTTACAAATGCATCATTTTTTGACATTTTAAACAAAACATTGAATACTGATATTTAAAATTATTTAAAAAAATGAAAATAGACTTTAAATGTGAAATTAAATTGCCAGCAGGTGGCAGCACGTCACGGTTAACAAGTGAGTCGTTGCGACTGAACCGAATCATTTAAACGATTCATTGATTCATTCAGGAACGAATCACTGAGACTCAAAACGTCGCTGTAGCTGTTTGGAATAATTTTTTGTTGGCGAAATGCAGCAAAAACAGGCAATATGGTGTCTAAAACGTAAGTATCTTAATATTAACTTGTTGTTTATTGAACTGTTGTATAAAATCAATATCAAATTTGTAATCGTGCTTATTTTTGAAGAAAAAACGGCACCCTTCCTGTGATTTTAATCATATGAAATGTAAATATATACATTTTCTGCCCCCATATCTTGAATTTTGCGATCATTCTTAATACATTTGAATCGACTGAATCATGCAGTGAAAGAACACGCTCTAAACACGCGCGTGCACTGTTTAACCCCTTCATCACCACGCAGGCTAATGTATGCGTGCACTGATTAACCCCTTCATCACCTCGCAGGCTAATGTATGCGTGCACTGTTTAACCCCTTCATCACCTCGCAGGCTAATGTATGCGTGCACTGATTAACCCCTTCATCACCACGCAGGCTAATGTATGCGTGCACTGTTTAACCCCTTAATCACCACGCAGGCTAATGTATGCGTGCACTGATTAACCCCTTCATCACCACGCAGGCTAATGTATGCGTGCACTGTTTAACCCCTTCATCACCTCGCAGGCTAATGTATGCGTGCACTGTTTAACCCCTTCATCACCTCGCAGGCTAATGTATGCGTGCAATGTTTAACCCCTTCATCACCTCGCAGGCTAATGTATGCGTGCACTGATTAACCCCTTCATCACCTCGCAGGCTAATGTATGCGTGCACTGTTTAACCCCTTCATCACCACGCAGGCTAATGTATGCGTGCACTGATTAACCCCTTCATCACCTCGCAGGCTAATGTATGCGTGCACTGATTAACCCCTTCATCACCTCGCAGGCTAATGTGTGCGTGCACTGTTTAACCCCTTCATCACCTCGCAGGCTAATGTATGCGTGCACTGATTAACCCCTTCATCACCACGCAGGCTAATGTATGCGTGCACTATGTAGGTGTTAGTTGGGCTTTTGCAAAATACTGGATAGTCAAATTGCACATCGTTAAAACAACAATTACGATATTATCGCAGATGATATATATCGCACAACCCTAGTTATGAAAGGTTCTTTTTTTTGTTTTGGGATTCCCCAACAACAGGTAAGCATGCATGCAAGGTCAAAAAACACTTTCATTGTCTTATAATATGCATTTATTTTTACCTTACTTGCTCAACGACTCCCAAACGAATCTCTCAACGTTTAATTTAATTTAATCTCGCCTGTAATGCCTGATAAAGCAGCGTTTGTGAGCGCAGTGCTGCTTTGTGTGCAGCGTAATCAGGGACACCGCTATTTTACCGCTCCAAAAGCGGCACCTAGTGGCAAAGAATGAATTTGCATTTTCATTCAGACCAACACGAAAAGACCAACAAGTGGGCCTAACATATGATAATGTTTCATGTTGATGTCAACATGAAACGGCTTAAGATTAGTTTTAAGAACGACCCGTTTCACTGATTCAGAGTCGACTCTTTCATTTGAGAGACAATAACTTTATACACGGTGCACTTTCAGATTTGAAACATTGCAGGATGTTTTCTTTCACTTAGAGCTGTGTAACACTGAATGAAAGCTCATTTTCAAAAATCCATAATAAGGACACTTTATACTAAAAATTACTTTTCACCTGATTATCTTAATACATTTGTTTGAATAATTATTTAAATATGCATGGGCTAATTTTGAACTACATGCAAAAGAAGTGAAAAACGTCAATGAGTTGATTAAGCCTTCGTCTAGCGATCCCAATGATCTAAACAGTAGTTAAATATAAAATGATCTTTATTTGTATGTTTTCTGAGAGCTGTACCTTTTTCTTTTCCGCGTCTTGATAACTGATGCTTCCCCTCAGCACAAGTCTGGTATAGTTTGTGAATATTCACAGCAAATGTATTCGTAATGAATACACTAAAGTGATTTTTACCTTTGATTAGCCTTTTTGCTTTTCTTACTTGAATGCTTCTGTTTAGATGCAAGATGAAAAAAGTAATGCACTCACTATTTCATTTTCTTATATTTGCTCTACTGTGAATTTGCATCTTTGTTCTATTTTTTAATAACAAATATAAAATTGTGATTATTAATATAGTAATTATTATTAAGAAAAGATCTGGAGGAAAAGATGCAACATAGGTGATTTTGCTTTGGGATCTTCCGAAAACATTAACTCGATTTTTCTCAAAACAAATCATACATCATATGAAGTTATTTTTTTTTTAATGGAGATTGTGAAAATAAAAATAGCCAAAAAAAATTATTTTACATTTGCTCATTGCGACTCATTTTGAAAGCACAGGTCACATTTTAGAGAGCACTGACATTATATGCATTAAGTACTTTTCAAACAAACGCCTGATATTTCAAGGTAATTTTTTTTATCTGATTAACTCTACTATATGTAGGGGAAATAAATCAATAAATAAATGTATAGCTAGATTTTACAAACTTGCATGATTTTTCTAAACATAAAAAATAAATAATAATAATCATAACAATAATCATCATCAGCATCATCATGCTTTAAAAATCTGAATTATGGCCGGCTACAGAAATAATTCTGAAGGAAAACAATGTGTTTTTATAATAACGCAAGAACATCACAATGAGAGCATTGAGCACCAAAGCAGCCAAACACAAGAACAGCTTTTCCCAGGACACACTTCACCTAAACAATACACAACACGTCTCAGGACTGTACATCTGGAAACAACTTATCATCTGTAAATAGCACATATGCACACTCATAATTCTGCCTATTAATATTTTTCCTCTATATTTTATGGCCATATTGTTATTTATTGTCTATTTTCTTTATTGTTAGAGTTTTACTTAATTGTATTACTTTAAATTATATGCATGTCTGCACTTTGTCTGTACTTTCTGCAATGAAATTTGGCAATAAAGCTCTTTGTGATTCTGATTCTGATGTAAGCCTATATGCACAATACTATACTATCATAACCAAATGCACAATGACATATTTTGGCTCATTCTGGCTTTAATTTTGCCAAAATATAATTAAATGCTGTTCTGGACGCTATAGCTCCGTTCCAAAACCTGTGTATCGCCTACAGACAACGTCCTACTCAGGTGACTTTCACACAGCATGCACCTCTTTGAACTTGACAAAACCACAGCACTTACGATAAAAGAAAAACAAGTGAGACATGTTGCAGCAGTCAACGATGCTAACATGATGCTTTGTTGATTGGAAGAGAGCTCAGATGTATATGGTTCACTGTTAAAACTCAGTTACAATTCAGTTTCACGAATTCATTAAGCAGCTACACATTTATCTAAATGTTTACCACGGTTACGCTTAAAAGTATTTACAGCAACGATTAATATTTATTCCTATAAACTCTTAGCGGTTTCCCTTGAGTTTCATGGGTTGAGCTTTCAATATAAACAGAAAACACCAGATTAGAGGAAGCTGATTCAGATAAAGAACGTGAAGCACAGACACACTTCTTCAAATCAAATGCTTTGATGCATCTTTGAACAAAGAGGACTCAGAGGTGAGCATCCATCTTAAAAACGCTTAAGATCTAAACACCAATGTCTCCACAACATTCCCAAAAACAGCTGAGAAGGATGTTTACATCATCAGAGGAGCATTGAACTAGCACAGATTTCTGTTTTTGTTTGTAAACATTGTTTAAACAGTCATACAGCTGTTGCTGAGGTCATTCGATTTCTAAACCATATATGGGGAAGAAACACTTTAAACATAATATTTACATTAAACCGGCCATGCTGGCGAATGAATGTCATTAATTCATCATTACAAAAACAGCTACGGCAGTCGGATTCCTTTACATTAGAAATAACACACGGGCTGCAAATCTGTATTACAAGGAGTTAAGCTATTAGAATTAAACTGTGTTAGCCTATTTCAAAAAGCAGGCAATGAAATTGTAATTTCAACTATTGTTGCACATCATAATGTTGTGTTTCTATGTTCATCATACAGGGTTTAATTAGCAGTAGTCTGACCCTGATCACTGATTTAAGTAAAACATTTCAGCAAAGACCACTACAGAAATTGATCTTATGTAATATTCAAATTTTCTGAGACACTGAATTTTAATTTTTTATTATCTGTAAGCCATAATCATCAAAATTTCAAGAAATAAAGGCTTGAAATATTTCACTCTACGTGTAATGAATCTATATAATATATGGATTTTACTTTCTGAAATGAGTGACAAAAAATATTGACTTTTTTATGATATTCAATTTTTTTTACCTGTAAATGTGTGCTGAGACACAACATACACATGCATATTGTGTGTATTTACAAAATATATAACATTTATAAATAAAAATACATTTTAATGACTGGTAAGATATTATTTTATTTATAATACGTTATATTATTTTAGGTTATTCTGGACCTTTTTTCAGAGAAAGTACCCCAGAAGGTGAAGTATTATCATTTTATACTTTATGAATGCACATTTACATGCAACACAAACAGAATCAAGTATCCAGACACTATTTTATGATGTATTATGTGCCAAAACTGGCACAGTTTTACTGCATACTCCAGTACTTCAGAGGTCCAGTATGTACTTTCTCCACCACCAGAACACAATTCTAGTGCACTACGAGTACAAGAACTTGGATGCAGCCATGATGTAATACTTCACTTCAGAAATGACATATAACAGCCAGGTAATTTTCCATGCAATTCTTCACACAAACCACACATCACATGTAAGATGCTTCAGTTATCTGCTGTTTATCTTTCCATACGTACGGTATGATAACACTTCTGCATCTGCAGTTCATCAGTCTAAAAGGAATTTGTGCAGAAAGGTTTTATGACACGAGCTGGTGAGACAGAAGAACAGGTTAGAGAAATTATTAAACAACCGTCCAGATAAAATACTGCTGAAGTGTTTTAAATACTAAAACTGTAATTGAAATCTGATCAGCAGTTTTTTAATCAGTTCTAATAAATCTAAAACAAATGAGAATTGAAGGGCTTATTTAATACAAGGTGTCTTAAAATGGTAAAAATAAATGTTTACTGTTAAGACCATTTATATGGAATACTGTATTCTTGACAAATACTTGTAAGACAAGTTAGACAACATGGATAAGCATACTGACTGCAGAGGCGGCAAGATCGTGAGTAAGTGTTTTGCCTAATACTATTTATTTCTGTCTTTTAGAGTAAATATCTGCTCGATATTTACTCTAAAAGGAGAAGCCAATTAGTCACCAGAAGAGACGGACGGCAGCTTGTAAGTGTCTGTAATACTAGTTTAAATTATTTACTTGTCCTCTTTCATGGAGGATGGCGCTCCACTCTTAGTTTTTGGCGATTTCAACATTCATCTAGAAAAGCCTTATGCTACAGACTTCCATTCACTCCTAGCTTCATTTGATCTCAAACGCCTTACCACTACTAGCACGCACAAATCAGGCAACCAACTTGATTCATCTCTGGATGTGAACACGCTGCTACTGATAATTTATGCTCTACCTTAACCTCTTGTCTAGACGACATTTGTCCTCTCTCCTCCAGGCCAGCACATGCTGCCCCGTCTAACCCCTGGTTATCTGATGTTCTTCATGAATCACTCCAAACTCAGGGCAGCAGAGAGAAAATGGCACAAATCTAAAGATCCCTCAGACCCACGTATCTATCGGTCTTTGCTTTCATCATTCTCTGCTGAAGTCCACACTGCCAAGGCCTCATACTTCCACAACAAGATCAACAGCACATCTGACACACACAAGCGCTTCAAAATATCCAACTTCCCCCTCCACCACCACACCCTTAACAACCAATGATTCTGCCACATTCTTCACAAACAAAACTAGGTCAATCAGTTGCCAGTTCTCAGCTCCACAAACGCAGGAACTCAAACCAACGACATCTACTGCTAAAACTTTCCTCTTCTGTCCCCTCACTGATGCAGAAGTATCCAAACTTCACCTCTCCAGTCATTCTACAACATGCCCTCTTGATCCAATCCCCTCACACCTTCTTCAAGCAATCTCTCCTTCACTCTTACCAGTACTTACACACATTATCAATACATCTCTCCTCACAGGCATCTTCCCCACTGCATTCAAGCAGGCTCGGGTAACCCCACTGCTCAAAAAACCTACATTAAACACTTCTCTTATAGAAAACTACAGACCTGTATCTCTCCTTCCATTCATTGCCAAAACGCTTGAACGAGTTGTTTTCAACCAGTTATCCTCATTTCTGTTAAAGCATAACCTACTGGATGCTAACCAATCAAGTTTCAGACGTGGACATTCAACTGAGACTGCACTACTCTCAGTCACTGAAGCCCTGTGAATTGCAAAAGCTGATTCCAAATCATCAGTCCTCATTCTGTTGGATCTGTCTGCCGCTTTTGACACTGTTAACCATCAGATTATCCTGACCACCCTCTCATCACTGGGCATTACTGGGATTCCACTTCGCTGGTTTGAATCCTATCTCACTGGTCGGTCTTTCAGGGTGACCTGGGGCGGGGAGGTATCCAAAGCACATCAACTGGTCACTGGGGCTCCCCAGGGCTCGGTTCTTGGACCCCTCCTCTTCTCCACATACACTACATCACTGGCTCCCATCATACAGGCACATGGCTTCTCCTACCATTGCTATGCTGATGACACACAGCTCTATCTCTCATTTCGACCTGATGATCCAACGGTAGCTGCACGGATCTCAGGCTGCCTGGCGGACATCTCGGCTTGGATGAAAGAACATCATCTACAGTTCAACCTGGCAAAGACTGAGCTTATTGTCTTCCCTGCCACTCCAACTCTACAGCATGACTTCACCATTCAGTTAGGTTCATCAACAATTACCCCATCAGCTTCGGTCAGAAATCTTGGTGTAATTTTCAATGACCAGCTGACTTTCAAAGACCACATTGCAAAAACTGCTCGATCTTGCAGGTTTGCATTGCACAACATCAGAAAGATCAGGCCCTTCCTTACACAGCATGCAGCACAATTTCTTGTCCAGGCCCTTGTCATTTCTAGACTGGACTACTGTGATGCTCTTCTGGCTGGACTTCCATCAAACACAATCAAACCTCTACAAATGATTAAGAACCCAAAAGAGCATATGTCACACCTCTCTTTATCTCCCTGCATTGGCTCCCGGTTGCAGCTCGCATCAAGTTCAAGACACTGATGCTTGTATATAGAACAGTCACAGGCTCAGCACCCGCCTACTTCCACTCCCTTATGACAATCTACATCCCCTCCAGAAGCCTGTGATCTGGGAGTGACCAATGTCTCGTTGTGCCATCACAGAGAGGCACAAAATCACTTTCCAGAACGTTTTCATTCACCGTTCCTGGCTGGTGGAATGATCTTCCCACCCTCATCCAGAATGCTGAATCCCTGACAATTTTCACCAAAAAACTCATCTCTTCCGTCATCACTTGACTTCATCTTAAAAAAAAATTATAATAAAATTTTGCTCCCTTTCCTTAACTTTGTTCTCTTTTCCCTAAACTCTCACCGTCGGGCTAGAATTTGCTCTGAACAATGCCTAGAAATTTGTATTACAAGCACTTCCTTTGTATGTTTGCCTCTTTATAATGTATTGCTTATTGTATTCCTCAATTGTAAGTCGCTTTGGATAAAAGCATCTGCTAAATGAATAAATGTGTAAACACGGGACTTTTTATGTTTGCAACTAAATTAAGCAAATTAATATTTTCCGTTTATGACTAAACTTAAGAGTTTAGATTAAAGATGAACATTTATTAAGTATTAAATTAATTTTACAAGTAAATACTGTTCCTGTGGCTCAGTGGTAAAGCATTGCGTTAGCAGCGCAAAAGGTTGTGGGTTCAATTCCCAGTAAATGTACACATACTAATAAAAGAAATGTATAGCCTGAAGTCACTTTAAAGTCGCTTACTGTGAAGTCACAGTAAGTCGCTTTGGATAAAGGCGTCTGCTAAATGCATACACGTAAATGTAAATAAGCAAGTAAATAAATCAATCGGAAGTGATCACAAATATACAAGTAATCCGAATAAGTAAGTAATAAATAAATAAATAGTAAGTGATCACAAATATACAAGTAATCCTAATAAATAAGTAATAAATAAATCAATTAATAGATTTGGAAGTGATCACAAATGTACAATTAATCCTAATAAATGAGTAATAAATAAATAGGAAGTGATCACAAATATACAAGTAATCCTAATAAATAAATAAAGTAATAAAGTAATAAATCAATAAGTAAATAGGAAGTGACCACAAATGTACAAGTAATCCTATAAATAAATAAACAAATAATTTTGAAGTGATTGCAAATGTATAAGTAATCCTAATTAATAAATAGGAAGTGATCCCAAATAATTAGATTTTATTAGACATTAATAAGAAAACTTTGATGGTTTGTAGGTAGATAAAGTTATCACCAATGTTTGGTAAGTAATCCTCTTAAATCAGAGCCAATGCTAGACTTCTGGGGGCCCTACGCAAAACTGTGTCGACTGGGGGGGGGGGGGGGGTGTAGTGAATGAAGCCCATTTGTCCGTATTTCTCGAATAGCGCTCGAGAAACTGTCTCTTCTGTGGCTCACTATGCTTATAAATACATATATGAATGGTAACTGATCTCAACTGTATGGTTAGGGATCATGTTTATTAAATAAACAAATATATGCATTATATCCTGGAAATCAACAGTCATGCTGTCCCAGATCTTTTTACAACATGATTTGCATGGCTTGTTTTTCCGTGAAGGCAACGCCTACTACAGTATAGTATAATTCACTGGAAGTACCTGAGAGCAGCATTCACCGTCTTTAGAAAAATGATCCGTTAGCATCTACCATGGACCAGAATGCTTCTGTAAACGGGACTCTGGAATCTGGAATCTGCCCAAATGGAAACACAGTGGAGCGATACATGTACCCGACGGCTTACTCCGTGTTCTTCATCATTGGATTTCCAGCAAACTGTCTGTCCCTGTACGTGGCCTGGGTTCTGATGAAGAAGGGCAATAATTTGGCTGTTTATCTGATTAATTTGTCAGTCGGAGATCTGCTGTATATCCTAACTCTACCCGTTTGGATTGTGATGGCTCTTGGCTATACACTGAATGACAGTCTGTGCAGCGTTATAGCGGTGGTCATGTTCAACAGCTTCTACGTGGGTTCAGGGTTTCTGTGCTGCATCTCTGTGGACCGATATTTAGCCGTCGTGTTTCCGCTGCATTTCAGACGTGTACGAGAGGTCAGAACCACCGTGTTGGTGAGCGCCATCGTATGGCTGGTGGAGATCGTGCTTCATGTGGGTCTTCTTACCTACACAGAGACGATCGGGAACTTTTCTGCCAGTCGTATGTGCGAGGAGCCGATGATAATGTCCACCGCCGCTGCAAACGTGGCCATGACACGCGCGGTCCTGGGATTTCTGGTTCCTGTGCTCATCATGAGCTTCTGCTTCGAGGAGATCATCAGGGCGCTGAAGAAAAGCACCTCTACCATGATCAGCGAACGGAGAAAGATTTGCCGCCTTCTCTTCTCTCTCCTTTTCACCTACTTGTTGGCGTTTATGCCCTTCCAGGTGGTGATGTTCATCAGAGGACTGCTGGAGCCTGGAAACTGCACCGTCGCTCACAGTCTCAGAGACTATTACATGGTGTTTGTGGCCACAACCACAATAAACAGCGTTTTAGACCCCATCCTTTATTGCCTCATAAGTGACAGTGCAAAAACTGAAATGAAAAGACTTTTTAAGCTCTGTGAGGAGCAATTCAGTAAGATGTATTCATCTGTGGTGAAACCCTGACATTCTGAATACACTGCTTAATGTCTTGACTCATTTGTTATTAACAGACTGAATGTGTTTCTCATGATCGTGTGAAATCTGACTTGGAATTATAGTCCGAATTTCTTTTTTTTAAATGAACAGTTTACTGAACCATCATATTTGATACATCAGGCTTTTATAACATATTGTTAATAATAGCCAATGGAGGAAAAAACAAATGAGCAGCTGATATAAAAAAATATACAAATGAGCAGCTGAGTTCAAACCTGTGCATTTGTTTGCATGTGTATTAGTTTCCTGAAAAGAAAGGAGTTGTGAAACGTATCTTATCTGCTGCAAGAAACATGCAAAGCTGTTATTGAAATGTTGTCTGTGGTTTCTGAGAGATGTTTGACTTCACCTGTTCATCCGGCAGAAATGCAAAACCACTGCTATTAAAACACTTGATGTAAAGAGGAAATGGCTCACCTAAAAGGAAAGTTCTGTTATTACTTACGTTGATTAAACCCATAAGAATGTATTTATTTCTACTAACACAAAGAACACAAACAACGGGAAATTTAGCAAAATGATCATGCCGCTTGTCACAATGACTTCGCTCTACTTAAAGACCCTTCTATAATATCTATAACGGATTTAAATTAAAATATTTTAGCTTAAATTTCAAACTACAATCTGACATAGTGATGACATAACTCAACCTCATTATCAAAAATTAAAGACAGTAATCCAAGAACAACATGAGTGACTCTTTTTAGGAGGGAAAGCCTATATACAGTAAAGAAACCGTGGTAAACAGAAGAAAAATAAATAGAAGAATGAGAAATCATGTTTCGGGAAAGCAGAACACAGAGTGTTCGGTGGTTTCTGCACACTGTGGTTAAACCGAAGCAAACGAGGAAGTGATGTTTGCTCTTATTTCCTCCAATGCCGAGGAGATTGATATATATGCAGTGCTTTCTCGTATATCTTTGTAAGTCTCATATTGAACATTTTTGTCCAAAAGCTGATTCCTGAATCGCAGTACTTTTGGTGAGTTTAGATTTGATTCTCTTCAGATAAATATTCAGCACATGGGCTTTTTGTGGTGTGGCACGTGCAAAGGATTGTTTGGTTGATTTATTGAATCAGCCTAGTGAAGCTACAATGTTATTCTAGTAATATTTGGGCTGTTTTGTGATAGATATTGTTGGTCAGTAAATAAATCCACTTAAAGAGAAAGTTCACTCCTTCTGTCATCATTTACTCGCGCTCATGTCGCTCAACTCGTGTAACGTAATATCTTTTGTATAAGCAGATCTTAAGCAGAATATTGACCCGGCTCTTCTGTACAGCAAAAGCAACCAGTGACTGTTAATTATATTGATTATATCAGTTAATTAATGATTGAGTTACAGTTAATTATATTGAGTTTCTACAATACAAATCGATTTTAGATCGATTTTAGTTCTTTGCAACGATTGTATCGTAAAAAGCGCTATACAAATAATCTTGAATTGAATTGTTGAGCTTAAGCATCGTAAAAATGAAAACTAGTCCTTATATTACAACATAGCAAGTCTATATGACAAGGAGGGTACATTACAGGTCTTCAAAAACAATATGATAGTGTTACGTGAGGAAGAGATGAAAATCACTTACATCTTATGCTTTTATCACATTGCATTAAAGGTGTTTCAGTTCATGTATTTCTTGGGAATCAAACGTCAGTCTCTGTTGTTTGATCTACATCGCAGGTTTGATCACTATGATCTTTTTTTTATTCAGCTAAGATGCCTTAAATTAATCAAAATGTCATTTCAAATGTTACAAAACTAACATTTCAAATAAATGCTGTTCTTTTACCCTTTCTATTTATCAAATATAATGACAGTTTCTAATATATTTGACAGTATAACTTATCAATATTGATAATCAGAAAAGTTTTAGAGCAGCAAATCCGCATATTAGAATGATTTCTGAAAATCATGTGACACTTTGCATTACATAAATAAATTACCTTTTATAATATTTTCATATTAGCTATTATAGCAAAATATCCATTTTAAATAACTTTTATAATCGTATTTGACAATATTACTGTTTTTACCTTGGTGAACAGAATAACCTAAATTCTAAAAGAAATCTCAATTTCTAATTAACTCTTATTGAAAACTTCTTATTAAAACTTCTAAATCTGCTATCATATATGACATATATTGTATTTATTTAATGTATTTTGCAATTTTTGACCTAACAGCATCTGTCGGTCCACATTCACTTCTAGAAAAGTGTATAAAGAAAAGAGGTTTGTATGAATGGTGAATAAACGACAGTTTTTCATGAGTAATTAGCTTCTTAATTGCAATTCTGTGAAGTAAAACTATCATACAGTAATTTATGTTTATCTCTAAACTAGCTGCCTTGAGATGAACAACTCCAGCTCAAATGAAACCGGTGACTGCTACCCTGCATATCATGAAAAGATGGTATTCGTAGGCCTGCATCTGGCTGTGATCCTGATCGGCATCCCGTCCAATGTCTTCTTCCTGTTTGTGTCGTACCGGCTCATCCGTCAGAAGAACGAGCTGGGCGTCTATCTGTTTAACCTGGCTCTCTCGGACTTCTTGTTTATCATGTGCTTACCTGTGTGGGTTCAATACGGCATTTACGACGAGTGGTCTCACGGCAAGACCATGTGTGTTGTTTGTGTTTTCCTGCTCTTCACGAACTTCTACACCAGCGCTGTGCTTCTGAGCTGCATCGCTGTGGATCGCTACATAGCCATCGTTCACCCGCTCCAATTTTGCACTTTTAGAAAGCGCAAGACTGCGGCAAGCGTGAGCGTTGCTGCTTGGATTTTTACTGTTGTATTCAATGCAATGACCATGCATCCAGACAGTATCTATGATGAGGAGGACTTAATCTGCTTGGATTTATATCCTTTGCCCCAAAGGCAAAAAAAAGTAAACGTGGCTCGTTTTGTTGTAGGCTTCCTCATTCCTGCATTGGTTGTGGGTTTCTGTTATTGGCGGATATATTTGGATGTGAAGAGAAACCAAATGCTTGGGTCAATGGAGCGCCGGCATGTCTTCAGGCTTCTTGGATGCATTTCGTTGACCCTTTATTTCTGTTTCGGACCTGTGCACATCATGATGGTTTTGAGGGTTTTGCTGGAGAGTTGTCCATATCCTAACTGGCTCTTCATTGGATATAAGGTCTCCACCTTCCTCTCGTTTCTCAACTGCCTGGCCGATCCGCTCCTGTACTGCTTCACAAGCAGAACGGGTCAAGCCAGCGCTTCAAATGTGTTACTCATCCTCAGGAGAACATGGAAGAAAGAGGGTCAAAAAGAGAGGGGATTGCAAAACAACCAAATGCTTGCAAATGATACTGTTCCAATCACAGAAGCACCCTTTAGGACTGAACTCAGCATGGACCACTTGTGATCGGATCATGCTGATGTTTATATATATATATATATGTTATATTACTGTAAAAATGCCATTTGTAAATTCTATGGGTCTAGCTTCCAGGCTAATCCGCGTCCAGCTATTTTTATTTGTACAAAACAATTTGTTTTGCTGCTTGATATTGAAAATATGTGTGTCTTACCATATTACTTCAATGTATTATCTTAATTATGATCACATTGGTTTGGAGTACAAACTAGTGCTGTGTATCGCCAGCAAAGTCACGATGCGATACGTATCACAATACAGATGTCACGATATGATACGCATCACGATACAGATGTCACGATATGATACGCATCACGATACACATGTCACGATATGATACGCATCACGATACAGATGTCACGATATGATACGTATCACGATACAGATGTCACGATATGATACGTATCACGATACAGCTGTCACGATATGATACATATCACGATACAGATGTCACGATATGATACGTATCACGATACAGATGTCACGATATGATACGCATCACGATACAGATGTCACGATATGATACGTATCACGATACAGATGTCACGATATGATACGCATCACGATACACATGTCACGATATGATACGCATCACGATACAGATGTCACGATATGATACGTATCACGATACAGATGTCACGATATGATACATATCACGATACAGATGTCACGATATGATACGCATCACGATACAGATGTCACGATATGATACGTATCACGATACAGATGTCACGATATGATACGCATCACAATACAGATGTCACGATATGATACGTATCACAATACAGATGTCACGATATGATACGTATCACGATACGGGCCTTCACAAATTTTCATGAATGTAGTAAAACCGCTGTTTATATTAAACACTGCAAACTATAGGGCCATTGCTAACTATAGGCAGGGCAGCAGTTGACCTCTGCACTATGAAAGGCCTCCACAACTGTACCACAGTATAATTTAACTAATGTTCTTTATAAATAAATGAACTTGAACTAATGGCATATGATTCATCTTTACATTGGGCACTCCCCACCAGGTAAAGTATTTTTTTTTTAATCACTGAAAGAAATGATAAGATATCTTTTAAGTTAAAGTTGACATTTAAACACAAAGACTGACCGTGAACTCTGTGTATGAATCAAGACAATGTACACTTCCGAAAAGCCTTGGTTTTTGAGGAACGAGAAGTGTTTCAATAGAATTTCCTGTTGGTTTCATTTAGTGCACAGTTTCATTTTCACACGCTCTTCCTCTTGCTCAAAATAATATAAACATCTGAAGTGTAACATTAAATATATTCTGAGTGTGATATATTATACAAGGCTGTGTCCGACTTTGATAGCAACATTGCCTTGCTTTTTCAATAATACAGTTTTCCTATACTAATGTGTACCGTTTATGTCTTAAAACTACACAACTGTGCAAATGTTTGAGGTATATGCAATATTTAACATGTATGTGAGTGTGTGTGTGCATGTGAAGAGACCAATTCGGAGTAGACGTCAGTTACGCAACTTGCAGTTGCGTGCGCATGGTGGCACAAAAACACTGGTAACAAATGGAGGGAAACGGATCAAATCCAGGAATAAGCAGGAAATAATTGTTGTGCCTGTGGATGTCATTTGAAGCTAAACGCAGATGTTTAGACAGGCTTTGGATTAAAACTGCTATGATTTCTTTTAATGCATACATTTGATTTAGGTCTGCATAATATTCATATTAGGGATGTACCAGAGCTGGTAACAACTTTTCATGTTGCGATTAATTGCTAATGCTTTTATCACGTTATATGGTACTATCACGATATGGAAATTTAGTTGCAAGAAATGTTGTCATAAAACAGTGAAGAGTAAAATCAGCAGTGTTTCATTCCCAAAGAGTTGAATTTATAATCTTCAGCAGGGCTTCTCAAAGTCCGGACCGGGAGGGAATTCAATCCGGACCCGCCTCCACTTGATATTTCAAGTGCACTCGTATCACTCAGACCTCCGTGTGGTGTGTGTGGCGCACGCGCGCACACACACACACACACACACACACACACACACACACTTGCAGAGAGACATTTAAGAGGCTTCATTCTCTAAATAACTTTAAATTGATGTTTCTGAGAAATGTGTTAATGATGTGTACAGACTCTTGTTTTTGTTCCACATTAGCTTCCTGTTCACTAATTTGTGTCTTTCACAAAAGCCACAATCCTTCTAAGAAGACGGTAAAGGCTTGTGTCATGCTTGAGCTTTAGTTAGGATCAAAGGTGAAAAGTTAATTTGCACAATGTTTAGGTTTTATGATAATTTTTTTAATACTAGTATTATTTTGATTTATGTCTTAGTTTTAGGTTGTACTATGTTTACATTATTTGTATTTTTAATGTAATATGGCAATTAAATGCACTAAATGGGTTTAGATTTCAGTTATTAATATATGCTATTTCAGCAATAAAAAATTGAATTTTTCTAAAAAGGAAAAAAATTACTTGTTCATTTTAAGAGACTTGTCTTATTTTCTCTTGTATATTTAGTATTGCTCTTTAAAAAGAAAAAGTAGTTTGTGTCCGATTACTAAAATACTCTATAGCTACAGCCCTACTGAATACGTTGCTTGGATTTATTGAATTTAAACGTGAATACGTCTAGCAAATGGTATTACTATACACCCCTTGGCCCTTATCAACATTCATAAATCTTACCATCTTCTGCTTTCATGCCAGTGTACTTTGGTCATATCATCTCAATCGTCTTGTAAACCAAAAGCTTTCGTCATCAGCGTACTAACATTGAAACCTCCACCCACATCCTTCACCTAATGCCCTACAACATCACTCATCAGCCCCGTGACGGGAAACATGATCTAACTCAATGATCTTTGCTCACTTAACCTAAAAACATCTGCGAGTTCACTAGATGTTCAACTCACTGCGTCAGTAGACATCAGGGGTTATGAGACCATCTCGATACATTCGTACCCTTGATGTGCCCTTAGTGAGACGTAACTTGGTCACAAAAGCATCAGAGCATCAATATTATCCATCATTCAGTCAGGTTTATGCCTTAATATTGCAAAGCATGCAATTAAACTGAAACACAAAGAAAGCGTAGGATTGACTTTTAAACAGTTTTCATTTAGAAATGTCTCAAATGATACAAATACTTATAAAGAAGTGGCAAGTAACACACTGAATTAAGCACGACATTTAGAAAGACCAAAATTGTCTTGTAATTATTTCAAGGTATGTTCTTGTAAAATGTAATCCAATAATCTTTTTTTTGCAGTGCACAAATTATTTTATCAAAAAAAGCAATGTTATCTGACCCAAGTATCTCATACACAAACAACACAGACGTCCACAAACCAACCCCTGGTACAAACAAACCGAACACAAGTACCATCAGATAAACATAGTAAAGATGCTCTCTTCCGGTCTCAGTTTCTGTTCTTACCCAGAATAAACTTTCATACTAATAGAAATATAATATATACACACAAAACGGGTTGCTGATCTTAGTTTAATATGAAATAGTCAAAGGCTTTCAAATGTGTGCAAAGAAATACTTCACTTCAGACCTGTATATTGAAGGTCCGGATGAGGAGAATAAATGTTTAAGTGTTATTTAAGTGAAGGTTTGTGTGACGTGTTACTGTTGGTTCACATTAAGTTTCAGTTGTGTTTTTGTGGTTATTGAGCTGAAGAGTGGTTTGGTTGTGTTTGGCCACACATATACAGTGGGGCAAAAAAGTATTTAGTCAGCCACCAATTGTGCAAGTTCTCCCACTTAAAAAGATGAGAGAGCCCTGTAATTTTCATCATAGGTATACCTCAGCTATGAGAGACAAAATAAGAAAAACAAATCCAGAAAATCGCATTGTAGGATTTTTAAAGAATTTATTTGCAAATTATGGTGGAAAATAAGTATTTGGTCAATAACAAAATTTCATCTCAATACTTTATATACCCTTTGTTGGCAATGACAGAGGTCAAACGTTTTCTGTAAGTCTTCACAAGGTTTTCACACACTGTTGCTGGTATTTTGGCCCATTCCTCCATGCAGATCTCCTCTAGAGCAGTGATGTTTTGGGACTTTCAACTCCCTCCAAAGATTTTCTATGGGGTTGAGATCTGGAGACTGGCTAGGCCACTCCAGGACCTTGAAATGCTTCTTACAAAGCCACTCCTTCGTTGGCCGGGCGGTGTGTTTAGGATCATTGTCGTGCTGAAAGACCCAGCCACGTTTCATCTTCAATGCCCTTGCTGATGGAAGGAGGTTTTCACTCAAAATCTCACGATACATGGCCCCATTCATTCTTTCCTTTACACAGATCAGTCGTCCTGGTCCCTTTGCAGAAAAACAGCCCCAAAGCATGATGTTTCCACCCCCATGCTTCACAGTAGGTATGGTGTTCTTTGGATGCAACTCAGCATTCTTTCTCCTCCAAACACGGCAAGTTGAGTTTTTACCAAAAGGTTCTATTTTGGTTTCATCTGACCATATGACATTCTCCCAATCCTCCTTTGGATCATCCAAATGCTCTCTAGCAAAGTTCAGACGGGCCTGGACATGTACTGGCTTAAGCAGGGGGACATGTCTGGCACTGCAGGATTTGAGTCCCTGGCGGCGCAGTGTGTTACTGATGGTAGCCTTTGTTACTTTGGTCCCAGCTCTCTGCAGGTCATTCACTAGGTCCCCCGTGTGGTTCTGGGATTTTTGCTCACAGTTCTTGTGATCATTTTGACCCCACGGTGTGAGATCTTGCGTGGAGCCCCAGATCGAGGGAGATTATCAGTGGTCTTGTATGTCTTCCATTTTCTAATAATTGCTCCCACAGTTGATTTCTTCACACCAAGCTGCTTACCTATTGCAGATTCAGTCTTCCCAGCCTGGTGCAGGTCTACAATTTTGTTTCTGGTGTCCTTTGACAGCTCTTTGGTCTTGGCCATAGTGGAGTTTGGAGTGTGACTGTTTGAGGTTGTGGACAGGTGTCTTTTATACTGATAACGAGTTCAAACAGATGCCATTAATACAGGTAACGAGTGGAGGACAGAGGAGCCTCTTAAAGAAGAAGTTACAGGTCTGTGAGAGCCAGCAATCTTGCTTGTTTGTAGGTGACCAAATACTTATTTTCCACCATAATTTGCAAATAAATTCTGTAAAAATCCTACAATGTGATTTTCTGGATTTTTTTTTCTTATTTTGTCTCTCATAGTTGAGGTATACCTATGATGAAAATTACAGGCCTCTCTCATCTTTTTAAGTGGGAGAACTTGCACAATTGGTGGCTGACTAAATACTTTTTTGCCCCACTGTATATACACACACTTTGACCAAAGACACATGACATCTTACTCGTTCATTAAATGTACATACAAAATAAGTTACAATTAGATTGTGCTATATTAGCTGTTGGTTTCAGGGTTGTTAATTAAAACTGAATCTAAAGTTAGAACCATAAAATACGTCCTTAAAATAGTATGTAAATTATGCCAAAACATAAGATTGATTGCTTCCAGGGCCACAACCTAATTAGTTGGAACAGTTCACTTTTTTCAGAGTAATCAACTTAAAAATGTGTGGTTTTCTACTAATTACTTCATTCCTCGATAGTTTGTTGGTTGAATTAATTTCATTAGAGGTTGTCTTAAATCAAAAAAGGTGATACAAACTGTAATTTTTTTAAGCCAAAACATTTTTAGACTGCATTAAACCATTTGAATGAACATGAATCGGTCAAATTACACATTGACTAAGTTCCCTTTTGTTTTTTAGTTTCACCCTTAAAATATTGTCCTTAATATAGACATGAATCTTAGATGTAAGATTGCTGATCTTTCTTAGTTTCCAAGTCAGAAGTTGAATCTAAATCAGATTTCCAATCATTATCTGACGACAAAACAATATTACATTGTTTCCAATGTAAATAAATAATCAAATACAACATATTTTCACGTTTTTGAACAACTGTAAAGACACTAAATAACACATGTGCATATGGGACAATGATGTGGTAACTGAAACATGACAAATCTTTTCATTTTTATCATTTTCATCAGTTATTGTTTTTAATACATTGATATTTTTATTCATATTTATTTCAGTTTTAGTTTAGTTACTTTAGTACATCAAGTTAAACTAAAAATGAGAAATGTTGCTTTGGCATAGATAAAACAAAGATAAAATATTTGTTACATTTTATTTCAAGTAGAAATATGGTTTAAGTTTTAGTTAACTGTAATAACTAAGGTGACAATTTTATTCTGCACAAAATGTTTGTCTACAAAATGCCTAGCGTGAGATAATGTACAAAAACAAAGATGCAAAAAATGAAATCGAGGAGGAAGATAGTCCAGGTTTGGCTGTTTGGTGGCGTTACTCGTGTTCATCAGATGGGAAAATATGACATGGGAAAAAGCTTAACAAAATTGTGGCGGAATATGCAAATTATTTAGCTGTAACTAGCCGACATTGAATCCATTCAACCTTTGATATCATTGTCCATTTCAGCAGCTTTGCATTTTCCATATCATCATGGGGGGGGTATACTACTATCCTCAGAAGATTTAAAAAGCATCATGAAAGGATCAAATACAGCTTAAGAAAGTCATAGAATATAAACTGTGCTAACTTTTCTTTTCAACTGATTCCTTACATGACCACTTTTGTTTTGCTTATTTGTTACTTTGTATAAAAGTATAAATTAATTAATATAACACAACAAAAAATTAAGTCAAAAATCTTGAGGTGATTCTGGAAACAGACCTTAGTTTTAGTAGTCATGTCAAAGCAGTAACTAAACCAGCAAACTATCATCTCAAAAACTGTTTAATTGAATGTTTTGTTTCCAGTCAAGATTTGGAGAAACTTGTTCATGCCTTTATCAGCAGCAGGGTGGATTATTGTAATGTCTCCTTCCAAAGAAGACCGTTAGACAGCTGCATCTCATCCAGAACACTGCTGCATGTTTTATGCGATAAATCCAAAATGCGCATAAAAATAGACTGCGGTAAAGTTGGTTTTATGTTAGACATTCGTTAGACATTCGCCGACCGAATAAAGGGACTGTCTCAAAAGTGCATAAAAACACTAAAAAAGATATGCATTCCAAAATTCAAAACCTTGCAAAGCAACATACAAATAAAATGTAAAGATGTGAATTAAGTGGAAAACAATGAATACATAAATTTAAGCTGTGTATGGGTTATTCACCATAAATTGTTACATTGTTATTACATAGTACTCCAACATGTTTTTTTTAGCTGATATAAAAGGGTGTTGTTATGGCACCTGTAAAACATTCAGTAATACCTTTAAGACATCATACATTACATGGATTTTGGAGAAGTCATTTAGTGTATTTTTTATAATTTTTTCAAATATACAAATCTATATAACTTCCTGGTCATGTGACCCGATGATGTCACACCAGCTGTAATATGTTCACACACACCTGACACACATCTGACACGACTTGGATTTTGGAAACATGATTTTGTCTATTTTTAATAATTTTTTCAAATATACAAATCTATATAACTTCCTGGTCATGTGACCCGATGATGTCACACCAGCTGTAATATGTTCACACACACCTGACACACATCTTACACGACTTGGATTTTGGAAATATGATTTTGTCTATTTTTTATAATTTTTTCAAATATACAAATCTATATAACTTCCTGGTCATGTGACCCGATGATGTCACACCAGCTGTAATATGTTCACACACACCTGACACACATCTGACACGACTTGGATTTTGGAAACATTGTTTTGTGAATGTTTAATTAAATGTTCAATATTTTAAATCTATATAACTTGTACATTTCTTTTCAAAACAGTAACTGCTGGCAGATTTCAACATTGTATGATGTAAACATAAAAATAACTTCACGTGAATACTACAACAACAATGATATTGACGGGTCTCTCTGTGTGTTTGTGAGTGTTTGTGTGTTACAAACTAGTACTTACAATGGTATTAGATCATTTATTTTCTTCATGAGGACATTCAGTTCCCCAAATTCAATAGTTTAAACATGTACAATATGTAAAAGGGGTAGGGATAGGGGACATAAAATTATGTTTGTACACGGTAAAATCATTATGTTTGGTCCAAAAAACAGTGTGTGTCTGTGTGTAAAAAAAAAGGGGAATGGGGGGGATTAACCTATTATTTATGTGTATTGATAGTTTTTATAAGTCTAAGTGTTCATTCAACAACAAAAATTGATAGATGACTCACCCTCATGGTAAGCATTTCATCATTGCAATGTATACCCTAGACATTTTTTTTTTCCTGTATCTGTTGTTCAAGCTTCAATAAAAAGAAAATTAAAAAAACACAGCTTCTCATTGGAAACATAACATAGAATATATAGGAAATGTATTTATTTTATTGGCAACATATTATATTTATAAACGTACATTTTCTTCAACATTACCAAAATGACAATTTATATAGACATTAATGTTGCACAATTACAGGTGTATATATATATATACCAAATCCATCTGGAATGGAGAGAGATGGACAGAGGTAGGCCAACCTAGCAGTGTACATATCATATGTGAATTAAGTTGATAATTGCAATTGTTCAACTTAATTTATGGTTCACCTGGTTACGGTGGCCGAGAGAGCTCAACGCACTGCAAATAGAAAAAACACCTGCAAATTAAGAAAACAACTTTATCTATTTGACAACACACACGCTGCAAATGCTCACAAGACAACCAAATAACACATTACAGAAAGTACATTGCAGAAACACATTACAGAAAGTACAGTAATGCGTAGTTCACTTGCAGAACGCAAGCTTCTAGAGGTTACATAAGTCTGAATAATGAATTTAGGTAAAGGGGTGCAGAGCCAGAGGTGGTTCTGAAGGAAAACATCAATGCCTTGAATTTAATGCATTGAGCAGCTATTGGTAGCCAGTGCAGATTGATGAACAGAGGTGTGACGTGCATTCTTTTCGGCTCATTAAAGATTAATCTTGCAGCAGTGTTTTGTATTAATTGTAGAGGTTTGATGGGATTGGCTGGAAGACCTGCCAAGAGAGCATTGCAATAGTCAAGTCTGGACAGAACAAGAGCCTGGACAAGGAGTTGTGTTGCATGCTCCCAGAGAAAGGGCCTGATCTTCTTAATATTATATAATGCAAATACAGTATACAGAACTGGGCAGTTTTATTAATGTGGTCTGTGAAATTCAGCTGATCATCAATCACAACTCCAAGGTTTCTGGCTGTTTTTGAAGGAGTTATTGTTGATGAGCCTAATTGGAAGGTAAAATTGTGATGAAACGATGGGTTTGCTGAAACCACAAGCAGTTCTGTCGTATCACACCTGCGAGCTGCTATCGACAGATCATCAGGATGGAATGAGAGATAGAGTTGAGTGTCATCAGCATAGCAGTGATATGAAAAGCCATGTTTCTGAATGACAGATCCTAGTGATGGCATGTAGACAGAGAAGAGAAGTGGTCCAAGAACTGAGCCCTGTGGCACCCCTGTACATTTACATTTATCAGACGCTTTTATCCAAAGCGACTTACAGTGCATTCAGGCTATAAATTTTTTCTCAGTATGTGTTCCCTGGGAATCAAACCCACAACCTTTGCGCTGCTGACGCAATGCTCTAACCACTGAGCCACAGTAGCTAGATGTTGTGACTTGGACACCTCACCTCTCCAAGATAATTTGAAGGACCTATCTGAGAGGTAAGAGTCAAACCACTGGAGTGTGGTTCCTGAGATGCCCTTTCTCAATAGGGTTGACAGGAGGATCTTGTGGTTGACCGTATCAAAAGCAGCAGACAGATCCAGCAATATAAGTAACGAAGACTTGGAAGCCGTTCTTGCAAGTCTTAGGTCTTCAACAACTGAGAGCAAGGCAGTTTCGGTGTTATAACTGTTGATCATTTGTGAAGGTAAGAAAACAATATGTAGAAAGAAAAATCAAAAAGGTACTGGTTATTTTCTGCGAAGATGTTGTCTGTTAAGAATACAGACATTTCCAGTGACTCAAAACTAATTACATACACAGATAAACCACTTGTGAAAAGTCCATTTAGAAAATTCCTTCATAAAACAGTATGTGCCCTATTTATGGACTTGTGTTAGAATGTAGCATTATAACTACAACTAGCATACACTGCTTAAAATTACAATTGTTCTGAATGTATAGTTGTACTAGCGAATAAGAAAATACATAAAAATGGAATCCTTCAAAAGTATGTAACTGTTAAATATTTCAGGATTGCACTTCAAATAAAAATGGGATCATAAAATGTTTTTTATATATTACTTTAATAATAAAAGTGTATATGTTTACATAACTATTATCAAATGGAAATTAACATTTAAATTCCTATTTTTCGCTAAAATGGCCAATTAATTGAACTAATCGCATTATACACAATGATACAGTCGTGGTTACATAATGATGTCATCGCGCAATGACATCACAACGTCATTTACCAACTTGTAGTAGCCTGCCTTTAGAAACTTCGCCAGAAAATTAGTTCCCAACACTGATTGGCCGCTTTCTTGTAGTTATGTGCCTCTATTTCCTTCAAAAACGTTGGTTGTTCAGTTTCTCTCCCTTTCAAACCTGACGGTCACGTTAGATACAGATATGTTGAAAATCAAGAAAAAGGATAATCATAGCAAATGCCTATGCAAAGGACTACCTGCAACTGTGCTGCCTAAACACTGGAACTGGCATGAGTTTTTTTCATTTGCATGGATTATATACACGGATTAAGCATAAGTGTGTTACTACACTTGTGGTAAAACAAAGCAAGCAAAAAATAAGGAAATACAAATAAAAACGTATTAGAATATAATTTAAATGTTTTAAAGAGAACGCTTTTGGTCACATTTCCCCAATCTGTTGCTGAATCTTTCTCCTAATAGTTGTGCGTTAATGTTTATTATGCTATGTTCATCACGACAGATTTTTCACTTAAGCAGTCACGAGAGAACGTCTTTCTGCAGTGTTTTAATCCACTTTGGCAGCGAAATTTATAGAACTACAAAAAAAACTTTAACAGCCAATTCATTATTTTACGAATGTTCAGCAGGAACTCTATTGTCCTACTCTAAAAATTACGTTTTTGAATACTGTTCATTAACTGGTATTGCCATGTTACCATGGTACAAACGCTATCGGCAGAATTAAAATGTTAAAAACGTATTTAAATCACTTAAAAGTTCACGTTTGACGTGTAGAGACCCTGACAAATTAACACGAATTAACAGGTTTGCAGTGTCTGATGTGTATAATACAGCTGTATTGTGAAAAATATGCAAAAACAGAAAATGTCTGTGCATTTTTTGTACTTACTCTTAAGTACATGACCAAGTTGCATCATGTTCCTGACACTTTACAGTGATGAAAATGGAATAAAGGTTTCTTTTTTATTAATTAGAAATATTTTGTTAATTTTGCCACAATGTCCTTCTATTTGAACACATTATTTTAATCGTACAATTAAGCAACATGTACTGTGTACAGCTTTCTCTGTGTGCATTTGTAAACTTTTAGACATATGGAACTAGTGTTGTAAAGTTGTTCCTGCAATGGTCAATGCTATAAACAAATGTTTTTTCCATGCATTTCTTCTTTTTTGTAACGTTTTTTTTAATGTGTAAAGTCAAGAGGCAATAAAGGTCTTAAGAAAAAGTGCCTTTAGAAAAATAAAACATATTTATAACGTCTACCTACCGAGTTTGCATTCTCTTAGGTTAACGTTACTCCTGCCAACTTTCACTACGCGTTTCTCAGATCCGCTGCGTAGAGAAAATCACAAGCTAGCTAGACTAAGGTAAGGCTAGTTATGCAAAGTTACTGCATTTACCGGCTTTTGTTATATATCAATTAGCGCTGTTGTCAGGCAGAACGTGACATACCAAAACAGATTATACGGAAAAGGGCCAATAATCTGAAAACATTTAAATTTTTAGTTCTTAAAATAAACTAAACATATGTTTATAATGCCAAAACATAGTATTTGAAACATATATAATAACTTGAGTTAGTAACTTGATTGCTTTATTGATGACAACATTAGGGTTTACAGTGTATAAAATAGGTAGGCCTAGACAACAGTTCATGTCTTTTTTTTTATCTTAAACATAATCTTTTTTTCACATGTATGCAAATATTTATTAGAAACATGTATTTGCATTTGTTCATGCAGGTACAGTGTGAGAACTACGGAAGTTCTAAGCGGCCATGCATTATTATAATTTTTCTGTCTTGTTTTGTCATTATCACGACTTAATGTTCTCGTGATCTCGACATAACGAAAGTTGTTTTGTCGTTATCACGACTTTTAATTTTCTCTGTGTATTCGGCATGAGAAAATGCTAGAAGCAGCATCATCGCAGCATAATGGATGATCGTATTCGCTTTTACTTTGATCAGGGACTCACTCAAACTGAAATAGCTCTGTGTCTGTCAGTGATTGACAACTTACACATAAGTGTTCGACACTTGAGAAGGAGGCTGTCGGGTCTGCAACTGTATCGTCGAAGACAATATAGCGACCCTGAACGTGTAGTCAATTTCATTGCCAGTCAACTACGTCATATGAATTCACAAATCATGGAGAATGTCATTCAGTATTATTTGCATGTCTATGACAGCGCACTGCGTATTTATAGCCAAAAGAAATCTGAATATCGAACTGCAAACTATCTTTACTGCGGTGAGATAAAGTCCATATTTGCTGCAGGAAATTAGTAACTTTATGATGAGATATCAGCCGCTAGCGCGTACACCATAATATTCGCCAGAAACATTCACAAGGTGCGGGATTTTCTCGCGATAGCTAAGAAACTTTGTGAGAAAACGTTTTTTACGTTGAGATCCACAACTTTCGTTATGTCGAGATAACGACAAAACAACTTTTGTTATGTCGTGATCACGAGAAAATTAAGTCGTGATAACGACAAAACAACTTTCGTTATGTCGAGATCACGAGAAAATTATGTCGTGATCACGAGAAAACAAGACAGAAAAATTATAATAATGCATGGCCGCTTAGAACTTCCGTAGAGAACTGTGCAAGGTGGTACCACAACCTATGTTTGCAGTTTCAGACTGATTTCCTGTCTGATGACAAGGAATTGTCATGGTTCTGTCAGCTGTGTAGAACAGAAGTAAAAGGATAAAGAAGAAATTAACAGGTAAAGGGATATCTTTACTAAAGGCAGACTATTCACAGTTTTCTCTTCCAGTGTTTCAGTTTATAGGCCTAAACTTTGACGCATGCGTGTTTTCTTTTTAATGCTCTGTTGTAAAGTTATAGTGTCATTGTGGTTATAGTCATAATAACAATAAATAAGTTTTTCCTCCAAACCTTGGAGATATTTACAAACTGTATAAAACATTACATTATAGAATCTGGAGATGTATTCTTATCTTGTTGCAGATGGTGTTTTGTGATTGAAAAATTGATTGTTGTTTATTTTTTGTTCATTACATTTTTTTCCTTTTCTAATTTTTCTTTCTTCAGAGTTGAAAATTTACATTTAAGACAAAAGTATTTGTAGAACTTTTTGAAAATAATTAAAACTACAATATATTCTTAATATTTATTTATTTTTACATACAATTGTATTTCTCTACAAATGGCTCATTGCACCAAACAAAATATTTTTTTTTCTCCCTTTCTTTTTTGGCAGATGCCAAAGGCATTAACCACGAGAACTCCACCATGGATAACAACATTTTGTTCTTTATTTACATTTATTAATTCATTTTGCTTTGAATAAACAGGATAAATCTAAATATGTTTACTGTGATTGTGCTTTGTTAAAAATTATCATAAATAAATGAATAATGATGTAGTTTGGCTCTAAGGGTTATTTATTTGGTGTTCCAAAATATATAGCAAAGAATACAAAAAGAAAACTTAAGCATCGTATTCTACACATTCTTGGCTTGTAAAAAATCTTGAGGGTTTAGCTGTACTTATAGCCTTTTCCTGTATTTGCCATGTTTGGATACATGTGTAAGTGGTTGTGTAAATATGTAAGCTTAATGGTAAGTGCAATACTGATAAAATTACACCTTTAAAAACAAATGAGAACGTGTTACTTAGTTGTTTTTGTTTAATAATGAAAATCATAATAATTTAATAAAATAATAATAATAATAAAAAAGACCTCAGAAAATCTTTCAAAAGGTCACCAATCATTTATTTTGCCTGGGACCAACACAATATTTAGGATGCCTCTGATGAAATGCTTACCATGAGGGTGAGTCATCTATCATTTTTTGTTGTTGAATGAACACTTAGACTTATAAAAACTATCAATACACATAAATAATAGGTTAATCCCCCCCATTCCCCCTTTTTTTTTACACACAGACACACACTGTTTTTTGGACCAAACATAATGATTTTACCGTGTACAAACATAATTTTATGTCCCCTATCCCTACCCCTTTTACATATTGTACATGTTTAAACTATTGAATTTGGGGAACTGAATGTCCTCATGAAGAAAATAAATGATCTAATACCATTGTAAGTACTAGTTTGTAACACACAAACACTCACAAACACACAGAGAGACCCGTCAATATCATTGTTGTTGTAGTATTCTTGTGAAGTTATTTTTATGTTTACATCATACAATGTTGAAATCTGCCAGCAGTTACTGTTTTGAAAAGAAATGTACAAGTTATATAGATTTAAAATATTGAACATTTAATTAAACATTCACAAAACAATGTTTCCAAAATCCAAGTCGTGTAAGATGTGTGTCAGGTGTGTGTGAACATATTACAGCTGGTGTGACATCATCGGGTCACATGACCAGGAAGTTATATAGATTTGTATATTTGAAAAAATTATTAAAAATAGACAAAATCATATTTCCAAAATCCAAGTCGTGTCAGATGTGTGTCAGGTGTGTGTGAACATATTACAGCTGGTGTGACATCATCGGGTCACATGACCAGGAAGTTATATAGATTTGTATATTTGAAAAAATTATTAAAAATAGACAAAATCATATTTCCAAAATCCAAGTCGTGTCAGATGTGTGTCAGGTGTGTGTGAACATATTACAGCTGGTGTGACATCATCGGGTCACATGACCAGGAAGTTATATAGATTTGTATATTTGAAAAAATTATTAAAAATAGACAAAATCATATTTCCAAAATCCAAGTCGTGTAAGATGTGTGTATAATTACATTGTAGGTTATTTGAGCTCTTTCGATAGAACAACCACGAAGTTGAGTATATTTATTTAATTAAGACCTTCAGTTTACTTACATATTATAACAGATATATTAATCGCATAAAAGTTACAAATTATATTAATCTATACTTAATCTATTTGCTATCATAAACTACACATGTAAAAGAGTCAATTTTTTTTTTTTTTCTGCAATAATCCACATATTTAACCAAGTTTATTGTGAATTTCGGACTTTTGAGACACTCCCTAACTTGACGTGCCCAAGCGGGGATCGTTGTGGGGACTTTTTCCTTTCAGATGCTTAGAACAATTACATTATCGAATATTATTATTATTAATTTGGATATTATGTTTTTAAATGTGATCTGAACGAGATACAGCATGATCCATGAGTATTCTGCGATTACATATAAATTAACACTTAAGAAAAGATCGAATGTATAACGAATGTCTAACATAAAACCAACTTTACCGCAGTTAAAAATAGGTTGATGGAAACACAGCGGTCTCTGGAGTGCACAGTGTGCCATGCAGACATAAAATAAAAGACAGTTTCCACAAACACTACATGTCTGTCATGTTTAACAAAGTCAAACTCTTAACTGTAATATTTCAAACAACACTCACCAGAAGTGAAGTTTTGAATAAATATATAAATAGCGTTTAACCAATTGCTCTCGTGCAAAATAAGTCAACACAAACGGTCGCTCTGAGAAAAGCGCCAGAAAAGATTACCACAGTAAAACAGCAACAGTTTCTGAGATACATCTATATGTCATAAACCATACATTATTCCAGTAGGCTATATTGCTTATAAACAAGCGTACACGAGGTAAATAAATCCTCATAACCTACCTTTTTTGAAAAGCCGGCGCGTGCGAACCTCTGGTCGTTATCCTTTCATTCAGTCCTACATTTCTTCATAAAATTCTGTGATCAATTTAAAAGTAATCTTCTTTTCTAGATCAGTAGTTAAAGATCAGGCAAACACCTGCCGATGTAGAACTAGTGTGTGTTTATCCATCGTCCGTGAAAACATTTCATAATGTGATGTGAAGTAATAACGTCACATGTCGCTTTCAAAGAACCAATCATGAAGCTAATGTTACATCTGTCACCGATGACGACAGAACTAATTATAGTTTAACTTTTTGTTTTAAAATAACAGAAGACATTTATTAAATAATAATTGTTTAATACAAAATAAATACAAAGTTTGGGACAGGCGCCATTTTGTAGCGTGCTGGAGTCAGGTTTTTAGTGGTATCGAACGGATTACTTTTCTGCCAGTATACACTGTAAAAAAGCCAATTGCAAAAGTTTTATTGACAGAATAAACCATATAAAGCCCTATGTGCTTTTATTAATTTGCGAGGGCTTTTTTTGCGAGGGCTTGTCTAAAAAGCCCAATAAGATCATTATTAACAACTCTTCCTCTCAATTGCACAAATTTCTTGTTAAAAAAAACGACAGGTTCCTTGACTGGACCCTTTTCACAAGACTGATAACATGTTTCAACAGTCATCAGCATAGTAAAGCCTCAAAAGTTTTTTATATTTGAATTTTTCTTAAATGTATTTAAATGTATTAGCATTTGAAGCATGAGGGACTTTGCACAGCTCCAGTGATCTGCTTGAAGATCTTTGTGAAGATGGGGGCCAGCTGGTCAGCACAAGTTGACCACAAGGCAGGCTGGTGACACACTGTCTGGTCCTCAAGATTCAAGATTTTTTTATTCATCACATACACAATATTACCAGCAGTGAAATGCAAGTCAGGTCCGCTCCATGGACAGTGCAATTATATGTAACACAAGAGAATGTTCATAAATATAGATATGAAAAAAATAAAGTAAAACATTTAAATAAGAATAAAAACATTTTAAAGAATGAAATGTGCAATAAAATAAAATGTGACAGGACAGTATACTGTAATTACTAAATAAAATATAAGAAATGTAAACGGTTTCAGGGATGTCTCAGCCAGGGATTGGGGAAAATAATATCACAATTTTAAATGGATCATGTTGATGTTATGAGCCAGTTTGGTTTAAGCCTGATGGCTTGATGGAAAATCCCCAGTTTTTTTTGATCACTCCGAAGGTTCCGATGGCAGTTAAATAAAAGGTTACAATGATTAGTCCTTATGATTTTACACCGCTTTGCATGTTTAGGTGTGCCTGAAGAGGGAAGAACAGCCCTGAACGTCAGTAAACCACATTCTGTAATTTAGTACCTGAAGGCTCACTGATCGGATGGGGATAGGGAATACAGAAGTTGGAGGGCTTAATGGCATTTGAAAGGACACTATGGACTGGGACCAGGAGCTGGGGGTCCTCCTCTTCCCCTATTGGGTAAATTGGCATCCACAGGGGAATTAAATTTTGAAAACCAGTTGGGGTTACCTGCGGATAAATTATTTCCTACCACCCGACTCTAAAATCCATCATGAGGTCGGAGAGGGCTTATGGCTGGCCTTTTTCCATCTTAAAGCCATTTTAAGGGAATTTGTGATTTCCAGAAAGATTTCTTCCCTGGGCCACATGTTAAAGGCATTTCCCCTCATCTTCTTTCCGGTTTTTTAGGAACAGCCACACAAAGGGTTAATTCAAATACAAAGGGTTTATTTTAAGAGATGATGGGGGTAAGTATGTATCTACACAATGGGATATATGAAACGGATATATTTTGAAAAATTGGACGCAAGGAACCAACCCTAATTAGCTTGGAGAACAGCAGGAATCCTAGAAATGGAAAGGAATAAACAAATAAGGCCCGGATATAAAAGGTAGGTTATAACAGGTAAATATCAATAGCTTCAGGATCCATTCGTAAAAACAACCGGAGTTTGAGGCAGTGAGGTGTGCTTTTAATAGGGGTGGTGATAGGTTGAAAGGGCATGTGTTAATAATTAGGTGGACCAGGTGCGGGTGCTTGGAATGGGGAATAAGCGATCCTGGAGTACCAAGCCCTTTAAAATACGTGGTTTTGGCGGTTCGATAGACTAACCTCCGAACGTTCAAACCAATGGTCGAAAAGTTTTGAAGTTAAAAGAAATAGATTTAGTACGGATTATTATTGAAATACTTTAAGAATATCTACAACATAGCAACATCTAACATGAGCTTTTGTTAAATTTTCAAAACTTGTTTGTATGTGAAAATGCAAAAACATTTAGAACTAATTTTTTGAGGCAATTAAAAATGCAACAATTTGTGGAATTTTAAAATTGTGTTTTAATTAAAAAAAATGATCAAAAAAATTGACGTGTGTGTGGAAACATTTATTTTTTTTGATAAAATACATCAGTTTCATGTAGATTATATTATCTAAACGATATATAGCAAATGTGAAGTAAAGAGGGTTTGTGGTTTACCCAGCCAAGCCTTTGTTTGTTTTTGCCCTTCATGCTCCAAACATCAGCATTAATGAAGAGGCCAAAGCTGTATTACAGCCCATTTTAAATCTCGAGAGGAGCAAGAACATAAATGACTGAATTAAAAGTCAACCGTGAGCTGATTAAAGGTGAGGTGCCAGAGTATGAACCATCCCCTATTAATAGAAGACAGAAAAACTGGAGGTTACCAACCTTACCTTTACTTCTGTTTCATTTATAGCATGACTTTCCCGAACTCGACATGGTTCATTTTTCCAATAAAGCATGAGAAAACCCCACATGCATGACCTCAAGTAAGCAACTCGGTGTTGAACGTATCTCAAATTTACTGAAATGCAGAGAAGCAAACATAATACCAATCTTTGTTGGTGCGAAATGCTCTATGATGGAAAAATGTGGTTTAAAAAAAATTTTCCCTTTATTTTCTTTACTTGACTTGATTAAGGTTTAAACACTGATTCTTTGATGGTAAATCTTAAAATTTCCAGCAGTGAAGGGTCTGTGGCAAACTCAAATTTGTGTAATTTTCCATCTGTAACTTTACCTCTGATGATATTTGGCATTACCAACCCTAAATGATATATTTGCAAGTGCCCCCAACTGTTACATTTTTTTTTTTATGATAAGTTGTAGTGATTTTTGACCTCATTATTTGAAAAATCGCCCATGCAAATCTCCTGCTATTTATTGTGGTTCCGATGTTGCTGTTATTTTTAATTGCTGAGACATTGCATGCAGTTGCAGGTGGAGCATTTACCGAATTAAGAGCCCAACCTCAAGAGATTTCTTTATATTGGTCCTTAGAAATGGCTTCTTCAATCACGTCAAGTGTGGGATTTTTACGCCCAAAAAAAACCAACCCCTCCTTCAACCTTTTTCTACTGAAGTGTTATTCCTATTTGCAGCACTAATTAACAGGAATTTAAAATTTTTTAAAAGAAGTAGGCACTATTGAAATTACTTGATTTCATTACTTACCTTTGTGTTTTGGTTTTGTTTTTGGTGTGTTTTTTTTTTTTTTGTGTTGTGTGTTTTTGTGTTTTTGGGTTGTGTTTGTGTGTTTTGTGGTTTGGTGTTGTGTTGTTGTGTTGTTTGGGTTTTGTTGGTTGTGGTGGAAGCCAATTGTTTGACAAATTTTAGAGTGGGAATTTAATTGCTTAAAATTGCTTTTCACATAAATTAATAACACCCAAATGAAAACAATTTTCAAGCTTTTTGAACAATTTGTATTATCAAGCACTAAAATAACGGAAGTTTAATTAACTATTTTTTTAATATACATAAATGAAAAGGCGATTTCATAACTACTCTTTTTTTTTGTTTGTTTTGTTGTTGTTGTGTTTTAAATGTTGTAAATGTAATGTTTTGTTGTTGTGTGTTTGTTTTTGTTTTTGTTTTTTTTTAATAAAATCAAGTAGATTCAAAAAGTTAATAAACTATGGCATGAAATCTTTTAACAAATATGCATTTAAATAAGTTTATTAGTTCATGTTAAAATGGTAAAATCCAAATGGATGAATGTTTTATGTGCAATTAAAATACATACATTTAAAATGTATGTATATATTTTTTATTCTATACTCCATTTATGTAATTGAACCTGACTTCTTTTCCCACATTATGAATGTATAATTTAACAAACCCTTGGTTAAACTAATAAGGGTTAAAAAATGGTTTTTTTTTTTAACAATAATTCAGGTTAATTAATTGGCTGGAAACTACAATTGAATTGAAAAAAGTTTGTAGAGGTTAAAGGGAAAAATCCAAAGAATGAGCAATTTATTATTTAAATGTATTATATTTTTTATTTCATTTTTTGACCGTTTCCATTTTCTCCTGACTTTCCCTTGAATAAAAGAAAATCAACTCAGTGTAAAAAAGCCAAAGCCACATTTCCTGATTTATTTTCCCAAACATATTAATGTAGTTCTTGCAAAACCTTTAATGGATCACATTTACAAACATTTACCAAGTTTTATAAAGGATTACATTGATTCAATTACAGTTTCCATTTTTCGCCTTGCTTTCCCTGGGAATCGAACCCATATCAGCGTTCTACCCAGCTCTACCATTGAGTAAGGAAACAATTATCACATACAACACAGAGCATGACTACGATTACCGTAATGTTTTCGAGAATGCTGTTCACTTCAGCTCACATCACTGTGACGTTTACATCAGCATTACATCATCAACACCATTATCGCATGCTGTCTTAGCTGAAATGTACATTTTGTGTGTTTCGTATGATCTTTAATCACTATTGTGGATCAAAAAAGTCAATGTTTTATTTATGCATTCACACTTTTTACTGTATTTTTGAATTACTGTGGAAGACTTTGTTCTGTGGGCATAAATAAGGTTTGGATGTATAAGAACTGATATCAGGTGAAACTTAACAAATCAGACTGTTTTATGGCAGTAATGGAATAACTGTGGATTTACAGCAACCCCAAAATGTATTTGCAAATATCTGTCTCTAAAAAAGTAATGCAGCATTTGCAACTCATTTTACCATTTAAAGTGAGTGTTAAACATCATATTCAACTTATTTTAAAGCCGATGTAAAACAGTGTTTGCAACTAATTTTACTATTTAAAGTCAAATAATACCAGAATTACTAAAAAAATACCTTTTAAAGCCAATGTAAAACATAACTTGCATCTAATTTGACCACTTCAAGATAAATAAAAAATTAGTATGCAACTAATTTTACCAATTACAGTCAATGTAAAACAGTGTTTGCAACTCTTTTTTTTATAAAAAAATCAAAGTAAACGACAATGCTACAAATTTAACCATTTAAAGTCAATGTAAAACAACATTTGCCATACATTTTACCATTTCAAAAAAATGTCATGTGATGTATTTCACATTGTTTTTAATTCAACAATATCACAATAATTAATTAGAAATGTCACTTTTCTTCTTTTTTGTCTTAATCAGTACTGGCAGTTTTCATTTTCAACACTAGATGCATTGTTTAATCATTTAAAATGGTACAACGTTTTTGTGATTTGTTTTGTAAAGATTGCATCTTCCTTTAAGAAAATATCTCTTCCTGTGATATGTTATGGAATGATATTCACACATTCATATGTGTGATTTAAGAGTCTTGATATGTTTTGGGGTCGCTGTATACCTCATAAAGATGCCATTTGTTCATTGCTCTAATACTTCTAGTAAAATGGGTTTCACTCTTATTGAATATCATCAATATGGCTGTTGATTTCAGGGGGATTGATATGTTTATAGAGTTCAGTGTGAATGCAATATTTCGCCAACAGCTATAAAGGCATTGTTGTTTAAACTCTGGCATCACAATCAAAAGGTTATTGAGAATGTGTCAATTTTTCAACCAAACTGAATAAATAGGTTTCATTGAAGTTCATGATTTGCCATCATAGATGATCTGAGCAGCAGTAGATATTCATGCAGGCTAGCTTTCCAAAAGACATCACGGTTTGAAGCAAAAAAGGCTTTCGGCGATTCATAACACATCTTTGAAAAGAGCAAAAGTCTCTGTTGACTGTTCTGTGATCAATAATCAATCGGTCTTGAAGTTGTAAAGAACATAAATGATACATTTCAAAGGTATAGTTCATCTAAAAAAAGACTAAATTACGTGACCTCGTGTCACATCAAACCCGTTTCAGTTGCTTTTTCTGTGGAACTGACTAAAGCAGATGTAGAAGGTCTTTTTCATATTAATAAGAACATGAATTGATTAATAGTAAGCTCCCAAAAAGTCATTATTCCTGTAAATCTTCACTTCCATCACAGTCGTCAATCTCATTCAAATGAAAATGGCATATAGCACCTAATTCAACATTAATGATAAAGCGCTTTTCAAATGTGGTAAGTTTCCAATAAATAACTTCAATTTCAGTTCAGTCTGGTTTTATGGTACTTTTATGGCAATTTTATGGTCTTTTGTCGTTTTTGGAAAGAAATTAATTCCGGTTTGGAATAACATGAGGGTGAGTAAACACTGACAGAATGTCCTGTTTTTGGTGAACTGTCTCTTTAAGCTGATGTCAGTCTGTATTCCTTGAGCTCTCCATGTCTTTTCACATTTTTGGCAACTTTGTCACAGTGAAAATCGACTGCAGTTGATCGAAACGAGTCGAGCCGCAGCTTACAAAACACAAAGGCACATATTCACCCTGCCATTGTCTGCCTACGGTTGATGTTCTTTCTGCTCCAGTCTTTTATTTCTCTCTTGTTCTATGGCCTGAGCCGGTGCGTAACCGCTCTGCTGTTTGGGTTCCTCAGGATAGTGAGACAGACACGTGTTGGCCTCCATTGCTGTTTTCTCTTCCTCCATCTCCTCCTCATCCTCTTTTCTCTCCTCTCCCAGAGTGACGTTGCTGCCGAGGACATCGTCCAGCCTGCTGGCGTCTTCTGGGATGTTCCTGCGGAGATCTTTGCTCCTGTTGCGCTTGGCCAGTTTGGTGAGCGAGCCGAAGCGGTTGAAGATGTTTTCATCGGAGGACGCCTGCTGCTCGGCCTTCAGTCGCAGGCTGTTCAGTTTAGTGTCGATGCTCTCCTGCGAGGAGGTCTTGAAGCGCCCGGCGTCCAGACTAGCGAAGATGGCCCGTTTTTCAGGCGACAGCATGTCCAGTGAAAGCGCCCTCTGCTCCAGACCCAGACGCCTGCGCTCCATGCTGCGGATGGTGGCCGTCCGCTGAAGTTTATCGTGGATCTCGCCGCTGAGGCGCCGCCGTGTTTCACGTAACTCTGCGCGAACATTGGCCTTCCATTCTGCCGCATGGGCCTTAAACTCTCCGACCTGTGTTAGATAAAGTTAAACATATTTGACCATTTCAAGTCAACTTCAAACATTACTTACAAACTATTTTACTATTTAAAGCCAACATAAAACTAAGTTTACAACTAATTTCACTATTTAAAGTCAATGTAAAACTGCATTTGTAACTAATTTTACCATTTAAAATCTAAGTAAACATAATTTCTACAAATGTTACCATTTAAAGACACCACAAAACATAATCTGCAACTAATATTACATTTCAAGTCAATATAAAACATTATTACAAGCAGTGGTCGAATTGTAAAAAAATTCGGGGGCGTTCCTGTTGCTAATTTGACACAATGATTACAAAATTGGTCTCATTTTAAAAAGGTTATATTTAATAAAAATTGCCGTATTAAATTAAATATTATTTGTACTTTTTTTTTTCTGGGGCCTGAAATCGACGAATTTTGGTCAATATTGATAATTAAACAATATTTTGTTTAGTGTTTTTGTTCTGGCACCTTGACTGGTTTAGGTCTGTTAGGGATAAATAAATATACAATAAACCACCAGTAGGTGGCAGCAAGTCCTTGTTTTAATAAATGACTTACTGAATCATTCATTTTAAACGATTCGTTCAAAACTGCTGATTCAATAGAAACGAAACAAGTGAGACCAATCGCCCCCTATACCCTCATTCCCTACTCCCTACATTAGTCCACTCATACAGTTCACTTGAAGGAGTGAATGAAAACGAGTGAGGGAATCCGGACACTGAGTGCATCGGAAGGACTTCCGCTTTTGCATAGTTTGCTTGCTGTTTAATAGTTTGAAACGGGCAGCTCCAGTAGTAAGATTAAGGATTTATCTTGAACTCTGTCACGGAAATTATGTATAAACCCTAATGGTCAATTTACAATGCATGTGTACCTGTGTTGTATTACACTGCATTATGCCGTGGACGAGCGCTTCTAAAATGAATGAATGGATGATTCAGCTTCTGGCGAGACGCGGGAAATCACTCGGCGCACGACTCTCACAGTGCATTATGGGTTATCTCTAGCTGTTGAGTGTACATCGGTTGTGCACTCGTTTTTGCGGTGCATTTTGGGATTGAATGAGTGCACTCGAGAACATCCACTATGGTTTCGAACACCACTTAAATTGGCTGTCCCCTCAAATAGTGCACTTTTTGAGGGTATAGGAGGCGATTTCGGATACAGCCCATATGGACCGTTGAATTACTGGGTCACTCGATTCTTTCAAAAACGAATTCATTCATGGAATGAAACACCGTTGCTATGCATTGTTGTATAAAACTAACAGCACATTTGTGCTTGCGTTCTCTCGCACATGTGCTGATATACAGTGAAGTACATTGCTTGTGCAATGAATATTAAAACGTAAATATTCATACATGGGTATTTTTTGTTTCTGGAATTAAAAGGGCATTCTAACTGTATTTTAATGGGTTTCATCGTGCAGTGAATGCTTTTGGACTCTCCAGAAGTGTTTTTATTAATATTTTTGTAATTTTATATGTAAGTTGTATAATGTCAGCTCTCCTATCGTCTCTCAGTCCCTCACAGTCACACACATTATGGCAGGAGAATGTCTTTAAATCAATCAATGAAAAATCATACCTTCTGTTCTCTTCTTTTTAAAGAACTTTAAAGAACGAAAAATTACAAAATTACTTCCACTTGAGCGCGGCTTGTTACAGTACCAAGTTCTGATTGGCCAATCGCCGTTATTTAGTTAGTAAATGATCATAAGTAGAGAATTTTAACATTTCATGTGCATGATAAGTTTTACGTAATACACAAAATGAATAATCCAAAGGGGATGGTAAGGGGGTGGTGGTTTTACAGGGGGATGCTTTTTGTCATTGTTTTCGACCAGGGGGATGCCATCCCCCCCCCATCCCCCCTCAATTCGAGCCCTGCTTACAAATAATTTTACTATTTAAAGCCAACAAAAAAAAATTGCAACGAATTTTATCATTTAATGTCAACCTAAAAATTTGCAACAGATTTGACCATGTAAAATCAACATACTGCATAACAGCATTGTACTATTAAATTATTAACTATTTTTCATAATAGGATGTATTTTATGGTGTGATTTTTTTAACACAAACTGGGCTTGATATTATCACGATAAAGATGTTGTAAAGTGTGTTTCACATCAGAATGGAGTCAGATCTGAATGGAAGTTGAAGGTCAAATTATTTGATATTATGGTTGTGACCAGTATTATATTAACATTAACTACCATAAAATAACTCTGTTAGCTATTGACAAGAAAGGTTACATTACCAACAGCAGCCAAATCAATGACTACATGCCTATTGATTAGCATTAACCTATAGTCTACACAACCAAGTTATCATCAGCTGAAACGGAAAGAACAGGAATGGCTATAAAAAAAAAAAAAAAAACAGGGCTCTGATGCTGTATCGTATATTGGAGATCATGTTTGACATATCATACCTCTTCTTTTGTTTTCTTGGACAGAACCCTGAACCAGTCTCCAATCATGCTCAGGACCGCAGCGAAATACGCCAGACCCACCAAAATCCAGAACCAGACCAGGGGCTTGTACCATTTCATGTATTCTATTTTTCGATCACCACCTAAAAAAAAATGTACTGTGTTAATACACTTTATCTTATTATAAACAGAATCAGAAGGCCAAAAAAAAAAGTCAGAAGGTCCAAAACCAATATTCCAAAGGAACGGAATGGTCCTAACCAGTGTTCGAACCATACCGTGGACTTTGGGGGAGCCCACCTTTTATTTTTTATTTTATTTTATTGGGGGGTTGTTTGTGCGTTTGCGCGTGGACTTACAATTAATGGATTTCAAGGACTGCGCACGCAGATCCACGGCCAATGTTGAATCCAACGTTTATATGAATCTTTGAGTTAGTGTACTAAACATGAGTGGAATGAATTTGCACTGAAGCGCCCCCATACCTCATGGCAAGAATAGCATGTATAGTTCTCTTTATTGAAGTGAATTGGGTTTAAATCGCCGTCATGCATGCATGAATGATATTTCTGCAATTTTAAACATAATAATTCACAATGATCACATTAAACAAACCTGAAATTGCACGTCAAAATAAAACATTGTCTATTTTTTTTGAGACCCCCAAAATTTCACAAATCACGTTTTCAGTGGAGCCCATGTATTATTTAGGGGAGCCGAGCTCCCCCGTAGTTCACATCCTGGTCTAACTATTCCATTCCATTCAAAAAGATCAAAACAAGGTCACAAAATATTTAAAGTCAACATGAAACAGCATTTCCAGCTAATTTGACCATTTTAAAACCACACTTCCAGCCAATTTTACTATACATTTGAAATAAATTGTACCATTTAAAGTCAACGTAAAACAGATTTGCTACAAAATGTAAAATTTTAAGCCAACATAAAACAATATATACAGCTAATTTTTCCATTTAAAGTCAACAGCATTTACCACTTTAAATGCAATATAAAACAGCATTTACCACTTTAAATGCAATATAAAACAGCATTTACCACTTTAAATGCAATATAAAACAGCATTTACCACTTTAAATGCAATATAAAACAGCATTTACCACTTTAAATGCAATATAAAACAGCATTTACCACTTTAAATGCAATATAAAACAGCATTTACCACTTTAAATGCATTATAAAACAGCATTTAGCACTTTAAATGCAATATAAAACAGCATTTACCACTTTAAATGCAATATAAAACAGCATTTACCACTTTAAATGCATTATAAAACAGCATTTAGCACTTTAAATGCAATATAAAACAGCATTTACCACTTTAAATGCAATATAAAACAGCATTTACCACTTTAAATGCATTATAAAACAGCATTTACACTTTAAATGCAATATAAAACAGCATTTACATTTAAATGCAATATAAAACAGCATTTACCACTTTAAATGCAATATAAAACAGCATTTACCACTTTAAATGCAATATAAAACAGCATTTACCACTTTAAATGCAATATAAAACAGCATTTACAACTTTAAATGCAATATAAAACAGCATTTACAACTTTAAATGCAATATAAAACAGCATTTACCACTTTAAATGCAATATAAAACAGCATTTACCACTTTAAATGCAATATAAAACAGCATTTACCACTTTAAATGCAATATAAAACAGCATTTACAACTTTAAATGCAATATAAAACAGCATTTACAACTTTAAATGCAATATAAAACAGCATTTACCACTTTAAATGCAATATAAAACAGCATTTACAACTTTAAATGCAATATAAAACAGCATTTACCACTTTAAATGCAATATAAAACAGCATTTACCACTTTAAAGTCAACGTAAAACAGCATTTACCACTTTAAATGCAATATAAAACAGCATTTACCACTTTAAATGCAATATAAAACAGCATTTACCACTTTAAATGCAATATAAAACAGCATTTACCACTTTAAATGCAATATAAAACAGCATTTAGCACTTTAAATGCAATATAAAACAGCATTTAGCACTTTAAATGCAATATAAAACAGCATTTAGCACTTTAAATGCAATATAAAACAGCATTTACCACTTTAAATGCAATATAAAACAGCATTTACCACTTTAAATGCAATATAAAACAGCATTTACACTTTAAATGCAATAAAAACAGCTTTACCACTTTAAATGCAATAAAAACAGCTTACCACTTTAAATGCAATATAAAACAGCATTTACCACTTTAAATGCAATATAAAACAGCATTTACCACTTTAAATGCAATATAAAACAGCATTTACCACTTTAAATGCAATATAAAACAGCATTTACCACTTTAAATGCAATATAAAACAGCATTTACCACTTTAAATGCAATATAAAACGCATTTACCACTTTAAATGCAATATAAAACAGCATTTAGCACTTTAAAGTCAACGTAAAACTGCATTTGCAGCGTATTTTCAAGTTAAAGTCAAAATAAAAACATTTGCAAACAAAAATGAAGTAACCCTTAACTGTACAAGACAAAATTATGTAAAATGCCTTCATCAGTGCACCTACCTGCTACATAATCACCAATGCCGACGGTTGTGAGAGTAATGACCACGAAGTAAATGGCTTCTAAAGTACTCCATCCCTCGATGTATTTGAAAATCACTGCTGGGATGGTGACAAAAATGATGCAGCCAGCGAGGATGAAGAGTATGGTGGAGGTGACGCGGATTTTGGTCTGACTGATTTGCTTGTGTTTTTGCTGTAAAGGGCAGCAGATGCATGTGAATTAATGTATTTACATAACCAATTATGAATGAATTATCCTCAGTAGTAAAGCAAGGCGACTCACCCGGAAAACTTTCTCCACCTTCAGGATGCTCTTCATAAACACGGTCCCTAGTTGATCACCGATCCCGGCCAAGAGGAAGCCAAACAGAGGGATGCCAAATATGGCGTAAAGGATGCAGAAAATCTTGCCGCCCTCAGTCCTGGGGGCGATGTTTCCATAGCCTGTAGATGTGGGTGGAGAAGACAAGAGGTTATTTAATCGTTATAAAACAAACCGCTCTAGTTGACCCCCTCTATTAAAACCACATTCATAGATCCAGAGGGAGACAATTGGTGGCTTCCACCGAGAGAACATGGCAGTAATTACAGACCGCTGAACAAAAGAGAAGTTCAGACAAGGACAGACTAAACAATTTCAGTCAGAGAGGAGATCTGGGCTGAACGTCTCGTGTGTTCTGCGGTTACACTCAAGAAGGTCAGTGCAAATCTTGTCGAAAGTAAAACATGAAAAAATTATTGCAATGGGTAAAAATGTATTAAACTGATTTTGCTATGGATTTGATAAATTAAAGTCAATGTGGAGCAGCATTTGCTGCAAATATTGCTATTAAAATTCAATGCAAAACAGATTTAACCATTTAAAGTCAATGTAAAACAGCTTTTGCAACTAATTTTACCATTTAAAGTCAATGTAAAAAATAGCATTTGCAGCAAATTTAACATGTAAAGTCAACATAAAACAGCGTTTGCTGCAAATTTTACCATTTAAAGTCAATGTAAAGTAGGATATGCAACAAATTTTATAATTTAAAGACAATGTAAAGCAGCTTTGCAACTAATTTTACCATTTAAAGTCAATGTAAAGCAGGATATGCAACAAATTTTATAATTTAAAGTCAACATAAAACAGCTTTTGCAACTAATTTTACCATTTAAAGTCAATGTAAAGCAGGATATGCAGCAAATTTGATAATTTAAAGACAATGTAGAACAGCATTTGCTGCAAATATTGCTATTAAAATTCAATGCAAAACAGCATACCATTTAAAGTCAAAGTGAAACTGAGTTTGCAACAGGTTTTAGTATTTGAGGTCAATGTAAAAGCATTTATATTTAAAGTTAACATAAATCCTTTGCAAAAGTAAATATAGAAGTGCATTTGCAACAAATTTATCATTTAAATCCAAGTAAAACTTCATTTACCATTTAAAGTAAGCAAGAAACAGCATTTACAACAGATTTGACTATTTCTCATATTGTGATGTATTTGAGAGGTGTTATTTGACCTATCGTGGTAATGACGGTTCCAGCGAAGAAGAACGCGCTGCTGAGGTCCCAGTGGCTGGAGTTATTGGACGTGTCTCCAATGGGACTCACTCCAGCACTGACCGCATCCACTGCATGCTGGGAAAACATGTGCATACAGAAAATGACTCAGACAGACATTTTGGAAGTGCTTCATTGACAGTAACAATATTAGCAAATCATTTTATAAAGCCATTTTTCCTGAGTCACCCCGCACAATGCCAGACACTCCAAGAATGTCACATTTCTCAAAGTAATTCACAAGAATGCTGATCAGACTTGGATGTAATTGCTAAGTGCCTGATGTGATGTCAAGCCACCCGCTTTGTGTTTCAGTGTCTAAATAACCTGCTCTGAAAATCAATCCGCTCCGTCTGTCAGTAATTTGATCAGGGTTTGAGGCTCTTCTCAAACTATTTAAAGCAGCGGTTCTCAATTCCAGTCCTTCGTGCATGAACTGTGTTCCGATTGACATGCTCCCTACACAGGGTCCATTGCTCCCTACACAGGGTCCATTGCTCCCTACACGGGTCCATTGCTCCCTACACAGGGTCCATTGCTCCCTACACAGGGTCCATTGCTCCCTACACAGTGTCCATTGCTCCCTACACAGGGTCCATTGCTCCCTACACAGTGTCCATTGCTCCCTACACAGTGTCCATTGCTCCCTACAAGTGTCCATTGCTCCCTACACAGGGTCCATTGCTCCCTACACAGGGTCCATTGCTCCCTACACAGGTCCATTGCTCCCTACACAGGGTCCATTGCTCCCTACACAGGTCCATTGCTCCCTACACAGTGTCCATTGCTCCCTACACAGTGTCCATTGCTCCCTACACAGGGTCCATTGCTCCCTACACGGGTCCATTGCTCCCTACACAGTGTCCATTGCTCCCTACACAGGGTCCATTGCTCCCTACACAGGTCCATTGCTCCCTACACAGGGTCCATTGCTCCCTACTCCCTACAGGGAAATTCCTAAGTTTCTTTACGGCATTCTTAAGGTTTATTTGCCTCCAACGTCTTCCCACACAGTGTCATCTTACCTCTGTAAATATTACAATTTGTTCACGTCTTGCCCTTCAATGCATTTTTTCATGGCTACAATCATTCCTAACATGGCAATTCTTAAGTCCATTTCATCTTTCATCGGAACAAATCTGAGCGTGGAAACTCCAAAGGCAGGGGGGGGTGTGGAATAAAACCTTTAAATATTTACAATTTAAATCCGTCTGGCAACCTTATGCCTTTATGTTATACCCTTGCTTTTCGTAATCTAAAGGGTTATTTGTCCCCCCTTACCAAAAAGTAGTAGCTTCAAATTTATTTTATTAAGAAAGTTAAATATTTTAATAACAAAATCTGTCTAGAGAAACTTGTAAGTGTCTATTTCAAACTCCTTGGGACTAAATTGGCCCACTTTCTAGTATATAAATGTATACTTTTAAGTATACTTTAAGCATAAATGTAGTAAACTTTGAGTACACAACTAGTTTATATCAATGTCTTTAGCTTGTTATGCAACTATACTAAAAGTGAACTTACATGTATACTGATAGTTTACTATGATGAAATACCAGTAGTGGCATTTTTAAGTATAGTCTCTGTAAATTAATAGTTTATAATTTTATACTACAAGTACTCAAAAGTTGTCTTTAAGTGAACTTTACATCATACTTTAAGTATACTACTATGTCCCTATTTATTAATTTGTATATATATTTTGTTATATTAATATCTGAATATACAAAACATCCAAAGAAAGAACAGAGTATCTGCTTTAAACAAAAACATTTTATCCTAGCTTCATGCATTCTTTTTTTAAACACTTGAATGTGGGTAATTTTTAAAAAAATAAAGAAATAAACATAATTTTGAACAAAAAGCTGAAAAAAACTGAGCTAGATTCAGAATAATAATCAAATGTAGATGGAGTGGATCAGCACCCCAAAGCTTGACAGTCATTATAAATAAAGGTGCTTCACGATGCCATAGAAGAACTTTTTGTCTGAATGGTTCCATAACGAACCGTTAACATCTGAACATCTTTCTGTTTCACAGAAGCTTCTTTGTGGTGAAAGAAGGCTCTTCAGATTGTAAAAAGGTAAGAAGAGATGTTCTTTAAAGAACCTTTGACTGAATGCTTCTTTGTGGAACCAAAAATGGTTCTTCTTTGGATCACTTGACGGACATTAAGCACCTTTATTTTTAAGAGTGTACCTCTTCATTGATTGACATTTTATTCCATAACTTTACACAGTTTTGATGCTGTTTTATGTCTGATGATCTTGTTAGATTACATGGAAGCATCTGTTGTTTCAGTTTCTTCTTCACTTGTGTACAGAAGATGTGTATAGCGCCTCCTACCATACAACAATGAGAACACGGATTCTAGGAGCACAAGTATAGCTCAAGTTTATTTAGACTTTAAGTATGTCAATTATACTTAAATGTCATTTTAAGTATATTTTGAGAAGCACACATAAAGCCCGTTTCTGAGAAGCACATAAAAAGAATACTTTCCTATTTTTAGTTTAAAAGAAGTATACTAATAGCACACTTGAATAAACTTCTTTTTCGTAAGGACAGAGAAACAGGGATATTTTAACAGAAAAGTAGAGGACTCAAATCTACGGTCTGCAGTCAGTCCTCATAAACTATTACAATAAATAAGTTTGATGATATCAAAGAGAAAAAGCACAATAACACAACATGCTGTCAACAATAAACTGCTTTTCTCTGAGTAATGTTTCTTCTGCCAAGCGTCCTGATGGGAAGATTTCAGCCAAGAGCAACAACACCGACGACAGCCAGCTGGTCTCGCATGACGGGACGGAGACACGTCAACATGACTGACACGCTCTGCATCGGATTCGGCGTTTAGAGGCTTTTTGAGCCAAATCTTCAGGATAATGTTGCTTTATGTGCCCTATATGAAGTGCATGTTTTGGAACCAATTACAGCACAGTGTCTCAATTGTTTGTCTTAGACCACATTAATATCTCAGTTCCAGAAGAAGCAAATGAGATATTGTCACTATAAAGCTGTTGCACACAATCTCCTCCATGTTTTCTGTCTCTGATGGAGAGTTTAGAGCTCTTTATTCAATAAAAGCTCTTTTAGTCTAATTGTACAAATGTCCACCTTCAGCTGGTGCATTGTGTGTCTTTCTGCTGTCAAATATTGACTGTTTTTGATCAAGTAAACGTCAGAATAACTGCAGTCATATTTCCAGATGAACACTTACTGGACTGAAGCAGCTCAGCTTTACTTGATTCTCCATCAATCATTTTTATAAAAATCAGTGCGTGTCAAATCTGATCTTCTGAGGAGCGTTTATTTCTTCATCTCTCAATCAGCATTGCATTATATGTTTGGATCATTTCAATTTTATCTTACTAACACATATATTGGAGATATAAGCCGGGTTTCATAGACAGGGTTTAGCTTAAACCAGGATTAGGCCACAGTTTATTTAGGACATTTAAATAATTTTATAAACATGCCTTATAAAAAAAAAAAGCATTACTGGGGTGCATCTTAAGACAAAACAAAGGCACTGACACGTTTTAAAATCAGTCAGTGCAAGTTTATTTCAGTTGAAACAGCTCAGATTTACGTTTTAGTCTAGGACTAGGCTTGAGCCTTGTCTTTGAAACCGGGGGATAGAGTAGTCTTGTGTAGCCAGATCTTCATACTGCCGGATGTAGGTCTGGAATAGATGACCGAGTTTATTGGCCAAGGCCCGTCCACGATCACAGTTTGTTTCGTTCAGTGTCACGTTTCAATAACAAACCGGTGTGTGAAACTCTCGGATGTATTTGAAAGATTCTATGCCTCAACTTTAAATATTTCACATACTTTTGAAAATCCATCGTTTAGTTGATCCTGATAAGCGCTCGTCGTCACATTTGTAAACACGACGGCTTTCTTCTTTCGTGAGGGGTTTTAGCGCCACGGCATCTTTGTTTCCAGACGGAACGATAAAGAACGCGACACACACGTCTCCCGGAAATCCTGTATAATTCAACCAATCCGATGACGACTTTGACACTCCTGAAGTGTTTCCAGATAACTGTACCATATGCATCAGACGTTTAGCCAACGGTTAGGGTTAGTCTAACTAACCCTAACCCGTGGGTATGACGTCTGAGACTAGGGATAGAGTGACGACTCATTTAAATATCATTTTATGTCAATATCTGCTCTACTGTTATAAAGATCTCCCTAATTTAGAAGCATCAGAATTTCATCATATAAATACCAGCATCTGCACCAAATTACATATTTCTACTTAGTTTGAGTCGCTGCATAAAATTAAGCTCTTTTTTTCCTCCATATTCTTACTGTATCAGACTATATGAGCCATAAAACCTGATGTATCAAAATGAGACTCTACAAAAAACACATAAAGGTTCAATACACTGTTCCACTTCAAAACATTGTATTTTTCAGTCTATTCTGGTTTTCCATGTCTGATTTGTGATGTTTCAGACTATTCTGGTTTTCCATGTCTGATTTGTGATGTTTCAGACTATTCTGGTTTTCATGTCTGATTTGTGATGTTTCAGACTATTCTGGTTTTCCATGTCTGATTTGTGATGTTTCAGTCTATTCTGGTTTTCATGTCTGATTTGTGATGTTTCAGACTATTCTGGTTTCATGTCTGATTTGTGATGTTTCAGTCTATTCTGGTTTTCCATGTCTGATTTGTGATGTTTCAGACTATTCTGGTTTTTCATGTCTGATTTGTGATGTTTCAGTCTATTCTGGTTTTTCATGTCTGATTTGTGATGTTTCAGACTATTCTGGTTTTCCATGTCTGATTTGTGATGTTTCAGTCTATTCTGGTTTTCCATGTCTGATTTGTGATGTTTCAGACTATTCTGGTTTTCCATGTCTGATTTGTGATTTTTCAGACTATTATGGTTTTTCATGTCTGATTTGTGATGTTTCAGTCTATTCTGGTTTTCCATGTCTGATTTGTGATGTTTCAGACTATTCTGGTTTTCCATGTCTGATTTGTGATTTTTCAGACTATTATGGTTTCCATGTCTGATTTGTGATGTTTCAGACTATTCTGGTTTTCATGTCTGATTTGTGATGTTTCAGACTATTCTGGTTTTCATGTCTGATTTGTGATGTTTCAGTCTATTCTGGTTTTCATGTCTGATTTGTGATGTTTCAGTCTATTCTGGTTTTCATGTCTGATTTGTGATGTTTCAGACTATTCTGGTTTTCATGTCTGATTTGTGATGTTTCAGTCTATTCTGGTTTTCCATGTCTGATTTGTGATGTTTCAGACTATTCTGGTTTTCCATGTCTGATTTGTGATGTTTCAGTGGGCAGTTATACAGCACATGGCCGGTTTTGCTTCATGTGGACTGTTAAGACGTCTTAAAGCTCCAGCAGGGCTTTGCTCTCAGGAGACTGCCTTCAGCGGCCCAAACGATTAATAATTGATTACCTCCGAGTCTATTCCCTGTCGAGGTCTTGGTTGGAAATAGAGAATTGATTTAAAAAATATAATTGACATGAGCTTAATTAGCAGTATAGGGCACCCTTTGAGTCACAAAGGATGCTTACATGACGTAAATAGGAAAGAAACGAAGAAGGATGTATCTTGTGACATCTGATCATTCACGTATGGGTTATTGTCAGGTTTGACTAAACTCTTAGTAAACTGGGTCAGATGGTCACCTGATGATTTAAACATTTCATGCTGTGCAGTCATGGGATGGGATTTTAATATACTATTTTAGTATTTATTCATATTTAGTATTTATTGAATTCACGTTTATTTTCTAATAAATTCTCATTTTTATTAGTAATTTTGTTGTTTGTTTTGACATTTTTAAAACATGCCTATGTAGTTTATTTTTATATTCTTCATTTTATTAATTGTCAGTTTTAGTAATTTCATGACTTCAAATTAAACTAAACAAAAATGGTAAACGTTTCCTTGGCAACTAGCTGAAATAAAAAAAAACATTTCAGTAATTTTTATTTTCATGTATTTTTTATATTAGTTTTACAAGTTATAAAAGTTTAATATTTTAACATTTTGTAATATTTAAAACATTATTTTTTTATTATTATTATTCGTTTTTTGTTTGTTTGTTTCCATTGCAAACAGCTGAAATAAAATAGATTTAAGGTTTTTCATATTTTATTTCACAAAACATTTATTTTATTTAAATGTTTTGTTTTCTTGTTTACTTGGTTGAAATAAAATGTTTAAGTAATTTTTTCCTATATATTTAAAATATATTTTATGTAATGAAAATATTATACAGAGAGAGAGAGAGAGAGAGAGAAAATACCCCTGGCAAATGGTATTATATATATTATTTCAGTTACTGTGTTGTATTTGTCAATTAAAACAAATATTGTTTTAAGTTTTAGTAAGTGATAATAACCCTGGTTTGGCATACATTACTAGTAAACAGTATGCAGTATGCTAGCTTTCTGTCTCAAACATCGTCACTGAACTGTGACCGTCTGCTTCATTGTTATCAGATCCCTGGACACTCATTTGCATGGAAACGCTTGCATCAGTGAGCCTCAGTTAACCTTGAGAAGAACGTCCTATTTGAGATGATGTTTTAATTCTAGATTATAAAGAACCATAAACAATAACCTTTACTGCTTCATTAATATTAAACATCCAATTAGTGCAAAGAATGTTTCCCCAGCCTCTTATATAATGGATATGTTTCTCATCCAGTAACTCCCAGGCTGACTGTGTAGGATGTGCTTCTGTGAGAAATCAATGCAAAGCTTTAATTGATGGCAGCACATTGCTTTCCATATACGTGCTTTCCATATATATATCTCTGTTATGTAAGAAATAAAGCTGGTGCTTTATCACGCTACTCAAAATTCCGCCTGAGGTGAGCGTGTGCTGGCAGAAGTGAGAGCTGATAGTCCTGATGATGGCCAGCGGGATTGATGTGTGTCTTGGGATGACATTTACTGCTCAGCGTCAGCCGGAGGAAACAGCAGAGGAGATGTGTGGATGAGGAGCTCATGACACCACCGTAGCTGGACAAAGACCTTTAGACAGTCTGAGACGAGAGTGTCACCCAAGACACTCTTTAAACCCTCAGCTTTCACAAACAAACTGCTAACGGTACATTGCAACAACAAAAACAAGAAAAGAAATCTCTCTCTCTCTCTCTCTCTCTCTCTCTCACTCACTCACTCACTCACTCACTCACTCACTCACTCTCTCTCTCTCTCTCTCTCTCTCTCTCACTCACTCACTCACTCACTCTCTTTCTCTCTCTCTCTCTCTCTCTCTCTCTCTCTCTCTCTCTCTCTCTCTCTCTCTCTCTCTCTCTCTCTCTCTCTCTCTCTCACTCTCTCTCACTCTCTCTCTCTCTCTCTCTCTCTCTCTCACTCACTCACTCACTCTCTCTCTCTCTATATATATATATATATCTATATCATTTGTTTGTTATATTTTAAGTTTTTTGCCATCAACACTTTGTGTATTCTGAAATTGATTTCATGAGAATTGATCGTATTTTCAATGTAAAAATAAATAAATAAAATGAAATTATAAATGTTATTACTGAAATTATAAGTTGTAAAATGTTACGGTATTATCTATTATAATGCCTTTTCGTTTAGGCTGACTTTATGTCATAATAAGGCTATTATAAGACATTATTTTTTTTAAACACCACTGAGATGAATGAGAACTATAAAAAAGAATTAATGTATATATTAAATATATTATAAAATGAATGTATACAAACTCAGAAAATAATATAGTGTTTTATTGAAACCATAAAAAAATGTTCTTTACATTTAAGCACACCCCATTTCTTAGAAATAAAATAAATGTTAACCAAAGTAAAATAAAGTGCAAAAACCTGATTTTATTTCAGCTAGTTTCCAAGGCTACATTTTTCATTTAGTTTAATTAGATTTTTTTAAATGAAAACTAAAGTAAATACGATTAAAGCTGAAATCAACATTTATAAAACCATACAGATGTGTATCTAATAAAGAAAAAACAATAAATGACAATGACTAAAAATTCTCCATCAATCATTTTGATAAAAATCTCTTTCACTGTTCGTCAGTGGAGGAATGATCTTCTGAGGAGCGTTTATTTCTTCATCTCTCAATCAGCATTACATTATATGTTTGGATCATACTAACACATGTCATTGGAGATATAGAGTCACGCTTGATATTGCTTTATTCTCTCATGAGTTGATATCTGATAGTTTGATCTCACCTTGATGAGGGCTTCGAGCTCGGCTGGAGAGACGCAGGGGTTCCTCTGCAGGAACAGGGCCTTCTCCTGCGTGATGCTGTCCTTCTGATCGCTCTCGAAGGGTTGCTCCAGCGCGCAGAAGGCCAGACTGCCGCACACCAGGTACATCACCACCACCACAAACACGGTCACCACCGTCTTCCACTTCATGACCGAGTGCAGAGCAGACCCGTCTGCGGCCGCGTCCATCCCCGTCACCACGCTGGCCGAGCGGGACGAGATGGAGAGGCGCGGGAGAACGCAGTGACCGTTCGCTTTCACCTCACAGCCCATCGGGTTCTGCATGGCCGCTACGCTGGCCTGAACCAGACTGGACTGGACCTTCTTCGGCGGGATGATGTTTGTCTGGACAGCCACTAAAAACAGACAAAGACCAATTCATTCATTGGATTTATTACAACCAAAATGAACAATCTTTTAGCTTTTGCTTATAATGACCTAAAAGATTATAATAGTTCACTAAAACTAAAACCATAAAAATATTTGTTTGTACTTGGGGGGGGGGACATTAATTGAAATTAATTATTTGCTAGTTTCAGCATTTTTGCTTAGTTTAATTTGACATACTAAAATAACTAAAAGTGAAATAAATATTAATAAAAAAATATAAAAATATATTTTTTCAATAATCTAAATTAAAATGAAAGCGAAAGCAGAAAAGTTTACTAAGATTGAAAATTCTAAATATGAAGAAAATGATAATAGTGTGATGCTGAAATAACTCTGCTGTCCGATGTGTTTTATTTAGTCAAATATACACAAATGATGCAAATGTTAGTATAGAGATTGTTTTGTGTTGATAGCATCGTAGATTATTGTTCTGAAAAGACACTGATGGATTTGAGAGTTCGTATTGAGACTGCAGAATCGGCAGATCTGAGAACAGTTCGAGACATTGTTGAGATTTCTTCTGAAATTAGACGAGATATCTGAATAATGGGATGTTTTTCTGAAGAGAAACCTCTGAAGAATTATGAAAATATCTCAGTTCCAAATCATCGCATTTCTGCCTAGAAGATCTGAGATATTATATATATATATATATTACTAGAAAATACTATTTCAGTCTTTCTACTTTCACATTTCACATTTTATTTCATGTGTTACTTTCCATCTCTTTATGAAACTGTTTTCACAAAGACGCCACATCTATTAGTAATGCCATGACATTATAATAACCACATGTGCATTTCTGTATTATTTGTGAAATGCACTTGCAATTTCTGAGTGAAAATGATTTACACACCATTGTTTTCAGTGTATATGAAATCTATATTTTCACAGTGTTAAACAGAATGCATTTGAATAACAGTTAATCACAGAGCGCTGAGGTTCATGCATGAAGACCGTGTTATAATTCAGTCCATTAGTAACACGAGTTATAGATCCTGAAGTGATCTTCTGTGAGTCTCCTGAGAAGCTTTACTCTAATCGTCTGGTTAAGCAGAAGCGAGCACTCATGCAGAGCACTCCAGGTTATACCACTGTAGAGAGATGCTCTCAGAAGATGATATAAGGTGTTGTGGCTTGGTCGTATCGCTCGTGAACGGGGTGAAGCAGCACAAGGTGATATCTTGAGGAGGACAGATCCATGCAGGGTCCCTACTGAGGGTCATTCACGTGTTGACGTGAGCACAGCTGCATTGGGTCGCCCTGTTTAAACATTCAGCTCTGCCTTTGTGGGGGACAGTGGGCGGAGCCTGTGACTCACAATGATGTAATGCTCAAACCACCCCATAATTTATGCAGGCTCCGCCCCTCAGCATGCTTCTGTACAGTCCCTTTGTAAAAATGAAACAGAAAATGCTGCAAGTGTGGGATTTATGAAAGACTACATGGATTAAATGTATCGATTCAATAAACTGACCTTGTATGTGCATGTATTGTATTACCTAATAATCAATAAATGCACTTGAACAAACATAATTTTTGACTTTGAATGACTCAAGGATGCGTGTATCGGGACATCTGTGACATAAAGGCTGTCAGTCCCGCACTCACCAATCAATATGCAATCAAGTAGATATATAAACATTGATGAACATGTCCATGAAAAATTAACAACAATAATTCAATGAAAATATATACAATATGGTATTGGTAAAATATATACAATATGGTACAATATGGTATCAGCCCTTTCTGATTAATAAAGGATATTATTTTAAAAGTCTTAAATCAGTGAAAATGGCATGTATTTCCAAAAATGCTTCATTCAAAACACACACCACACACACACACACACACACGCACACATATTTTATATTATTTTCTATTGATATAAATATAACATAAATTCAACAATCAAAACATATTTATAAATAAAGAAACATTTTTTTATTTATTTTGATATATTCAATATATATATATATATGGGTATATGGGAGTGTGTGTGTGTGTGTGTGTGTGTGTGTGTGTGTGTGTGTGTGTGTGTGTGTGTGTTGTGTTTGTGTGTGTGTGTGTGTGTGTGTGTGTGTGTGTGTGTGTGTGTGTGTGTGTGTGTGTGTGTGTGTGTGTGTGTGAAGAAAGAAAGAAAGAAAGAAAGAAAGAAAGAAAGAAAGAAAGAAAGAAAGAAAGAAAAATACATCTAATGATTAAAAAACAACAAAAATATCAACCATAAGCTATCAGTCCAAACTGAAATGACATGTTTTCTCTCGTAATAAAGTGCAACAAAACCTCAAATGCTGCACAGAATATACGCTGAACTTGAGAGAAATAACCAAGAGACACTAACCTTGTTCCGGGTCCCAGTTGACCTGCTTCCTCGGATGGTCTAACGGGAACTTCATGATGATCAGCGCGAGATCACGCGTTTCTAACAGCAGCACCGATCAGAGAGACTGTAGCACTTCCCATCCTCTCGAGCGCAGTGATGAGGATGAGGAGGAGGATGAGGAGGAGAGAGTCCACCCAGCATCACTCTCTCTCTCAGCCTGGCATCACACAGCAGAGCTGAAGCACAGCACGGAGAATGTGGGAGCGTCTCTGCTCTCGCCTTTGTTTCAGCGTGTCGTCCTTTGTGCCACGAGTCCCGCAGGCTTCGAGTCATTCACGCGCTCTCCGGTCATTCACGCGCTCTCCGGTCATTTACGCGCTCTTCGAATCATTCACGCGCTCTCCGGTCGTTCACGCGCTCTCCGGTCGTTCACGCGCTCTTCGAATCATTCACGCGCTCTCCGGTCATTCACGCGCTCTCCGGTCATTCACGCGCTCTCCGGTCATTCACGCGCTCTTCGGTCATTCGTGCTCGTTATAATGACTGAGCTCTGATCGTGTTGAGCTGGACAGATAGAAGTGATATGCGGTGCACGTGGAGAGCAGGTGCGTGCTGGACTGACTCACGAGCAGCCAATCACCGATTACACTCAGATATCAATTATTCATATCGACTGTGGGACTGTATTCAAACCAGATAATAATAATAGTGTACAAATCATATAGAAAGAGTGAAGTCATCTACCAATTACTGCTATAGCATACTATATGTTTATGAATTAAATATGCCAATAACCTTAATATATAGCATATATTAACACAAATAAAATGTATAGCCTATATATATATATATAAATTTAATTATAATATATAATTATAATAATAGCTATATTTAATCAATCATAATATAACTTATATTTAATTATTTTTATTAATTGTTAATAAATTTAATCATAACAAAATGGGTTAACTTTTTAATAATTATTTAAATATGACAACAACATTATAGAATATGTAACATTGCAAATTATAAATATTATATTAATAACCATAATTCATTATTTAATAATCATATCAATTATATTTAATATTTTTTTATTTAAATTTAACAATATTATATATTTAATGCATGTTGTTAATTATCATAATATGGCTATTTAATAATCTAAATTACATTTATTTGTATTTATTATTTAAATATGACAATATAATCTATGTTGCAAATATTACATTCAAAATTATGACAATAATATTACAATTCAATTAGCACTAGCTTTTGCCATCAGCTATCACTCATTTATTTTCTGTATTGTAAATCGTATATGCATTTTTTTATTAAAATGTAATATATTTTAATAGTTTACATTTAGTTTTTTATACAATCTAAATAATATCTGACTCATTATAAAGTTGGTCAAGCCATAAACACTCATAAAAAAACATTACAGGGAATATTAATTTACCCCATTACTGTAACTGTGATCCTGTATATTTATATTTGTATGATTATATAATATTTAACACAGCATATTATGGAATATAGAATTAGCTAATAATGCATTAAATATCAGGTGTATTCTGGTGTATAATAATCTCATATTCATTACAAATATGATTTGATCTGACTTTTTTATGCAATGTGAAAAGTCTTTGAGATGCCAGTTATGGAATATCATGCGTAGATCTGTCAATCATATTTACAGAAAGAGTTCTTCATCATAATTCTCTGATGTCTTCTGTATGCATAGACCTCCCGGAGACTCCTCATGAAATATGAATGAAACTCTGCTGCGCCTCCATAAGACGCCACATCTATTATTAATGGCATGACATCATCATAACCACATGTGCAGTTATGTGTATGAAATATTCAGGCTCAAATGAACACAAATCTCGGTAAACATGTTTACTCCGATACACCTTTACAGATTCATTTATTAGACATTTTTACAATCTCATATTTTATGTTGTGCCATATTTTATGATGAAAAATGTACACATGTATGTGTTTAAAATAGTCTCTGCAGTCTATATAGGCTATGTTTGCATGAACTGATTTTACAATGAAGTTAATTTAGTATAAAATATCACTCAGACTTCATATTCAATCATTCCAAGGGCATACGTTTAGTATAGAGATGCTAACTATGGTGTGTTTCTTTTTTTGTGTGTGTGGTTAATTTCCACAAGGCATGTGCTGACAGGTAAAAACAAAACAAACATGTACATTAAAAACACATTTCCCCTTAAGAGACACGTGGATGAATACAGAGATGCAGTTTGCTTCTGAACTCTGAGATCAAAGTTAAATAAAGAAAAGAGAGGTTTAGTGATGCTCTGAGACGAGATCCAGGCAGACCAAGTCTTTCTGTACAAGTGTCGTTTATTAAAAATCAATTATCATCAGTATAAGTGATGCATACCGATTACAGACGATTGTCACAATAGGAAATTGAAAAGGAAAGATATCCAAGCTGAACATATTCTGCTAAGACTAAGATAAAAGTCTGAGTAATCTGATCTGAGTATGTAATATTCAGTTCTTCAGAGCAAAGAGAAGGAGAGATTAACGATGCCAACTGAAGGGGTATTATATAGAGACCTAAATATTACACATATTTATCTATATTATCCCGTATTTCGATCATGTCTGAGCACGGTCAGCTTGACGTGTCGGAGGAGGTGTTTGTGGTGTTAAACAGCAAGCTCTGCTGATCATCAAATATCACTAAATATCATATCAGCAAGCTGAGCAACACCTAAAACATTATGCATAAAGAATACGTGTCCAGCATAAATGGAGCATAACCGGCTGTACCTTATCAAATGAAGGAAATATACGTCAATGGAATATGAGTACAACTGGAAACATGAATATACATGCATAATACTTGAGTAAGTATATGAGTAAAACATTAATATGAATGTAATGTAAGAAAAGAATATGGCATAGTGAATATACTGTATGAATGAATGTGAAAAATAAGAAAACATAACCAGATTGTAAATGAGCGTTTATCATTTAGAGTCATATTTTTGTTTATGTATGTGAAAGTGTTCTATTCTCTTTTGAGTAGTCAAACAATCCAAAGAAAACTTATTTGAAACTTGTTGCTTTTACATATAAAACTGTGTAATTATTGTCTGATGAATATGCTAACATAAAAAGCTCACTTTATGAATTATGAGTAAGTTAGCTAGAAATAATGACTTTAGATGTCATTAATTGAGGTCAAAAGTCTATCATAAATGCATACATGTCATACATTTTTTGGGCAGTATAATATAATATAATATAATAATAAATAATAGTATTATGTCTATGCCCACCAATGTCAATCAAACAGATGCATTCATTCCTTCATCTCATCTCATTACTTTCCCGTTTCTATTTTAAATTACTGAAGTCGGCAGAAGAGGGAGAACCAGATTTGCGCGGTAATAATACAAAAGGTTTTTACATGTATGCTTATATTATTTTATTTAAATAATATCAAGACTGCCGAGTTGAAGTTGGGGGCATGTGCGTGATGACGTTCCCGACTGCATGACGTCAGACGCACGCATAGCAACCAAAATGGCGACGGCGAAGCTTCACGGTAGCGAGGACAGATAGCGCAAAACATCTGTGAAAGATGATAACTGTGAATATACATTTATTTATCAAGTATTATGAATTTGACTGCATTACCTCAGACGTTCGTAAGAGCGTTAAACACGATGATTTCCGGTGAAACGCGAGTATTTTGAGCATGAGGTTCCTGTCAGAGTTTCTCATCATGGACACTAAACCAGGTACCGTTACCGTTAAATGATATTAGACAAATCAAATATAATAACCTGACCAAACACAGACGATTATAGTCTCTTTAATCGTGTTTATGTCCATGGCATGTGCATTTAAGAGAGACGCGGTAAATCATGTTCCTTTACAACACTAAACAAACAGTACTGTGGTATTACCATGGTTTTTAAGGCGTGGTGCTCTTGTAATGTCACGTATTTTGACGTCATATCACGTTCATATCATTTTTTTTAAATGTACCGTGGTAAAATCAAAGTAATGCCACATGAGAGCACATGATTAGTTGTTTTCTGATGGGGATGTTAGAATATCATCTCATCTCAGGCGATTATGTATTAATATTGATGCATTCATTGTGCTCGATGGATTATTATAGTCTGTAATGGCTCTAATAATGATTATTATAGTCTGCAATGCTCTAATAATGATTATTAATTCAAACTGCAATGGCTCTAATAATGATTATTATAGTCTGCAATGGCTCTAATAATGATTATTATAGTCTGCAATGGCTCTAATAATGATTATTATAGTCTGCAATGGCTCTAATAATGATTATTATAGTCTGTAATGGCTCTAATAATGATGATTATAGTCTGTAATGGCTCTAATAATGATTATTATAGTCTGTAATGGCTCTAATAATGATTATTATAGTCTGTAAGGGCTCTAATGGCTCTAATAATGATGATTATAGTCTGTAATGGCCCTAATAATGGCTCTAATAATGATTATTATAGTCTGTAATGGCTCTAATAATGATGATTATAGTCTGTAATGGCTCTAATAATGATTATTATAGTCTGTAAGGGCTCTAATGGCTCTAATAATGATCATTATAGTCTGTAATGGCTCTAATAATGATGATTATAGTCTGTAATGGCTCTAATGGCTCTAATAATGATTATTATAGTCTGTAAGGGCTCTAATGGCTCTAATAATGATGATTATAGTCTGTAATGGCTCTAATAATGATGATTATAGTCTGTAATGGCTCTAATGGCTCTAATAATGATGATTATAGTCTGTAATGGCTCTAATAATGATGATTATAGTCTGTAATGGCTCTAATGGCTCTAATAATGATGATTATAGTCTGTAATGGCTCTAATAATGATGATTATAGTCTGTAATGGCTCTAATGGCTCTAATAATGATGATTATAGTCTGTAATGGCTCTAATAATGATGATTATAGTCTGTAATGGCTCTAATGGCTCTAATAATGATGATTATAGTCTGTAATGGCTCTAATAATGATGATTATAGTCTGTAATGGCTCTAATAATGATTATTATAGTCTGTAATGGCTCTAATAATGGCTCTAATAATGATTATTATAGTCTGTAATGGCTCTAATAATGATGATTATAGTCTGTAATGGCTCTAATAATGATGATTATAGTCAGTAATGGCTCTAATAATGATGATTATAGTCTGTAATGGCTCTAATAATGATTATTATAGTCTGTAATGTCTCTAATAATGATGATTATAGTCTGTAATGGCTCTAATAATGATGATGTGGCGAGGGGGGCGTGGTTCAGCGAAGTCTGCAGCGGGAGAAAGACTCAGGAGACAGCGGTAAGTAAGTGGGTCAAGTGCAAAATGAGGAACACCTGTGTCTGATTGCAGTAATTGGCGTGGAGACCAGATAAAAGCCACCGTGAAACAGGAGTTCATTGAGAGAGACGGAGTGAGGACTCGGGCGCACGGTCTGTGAGAGAGAGACAGCCGGAGCGAATGCTGAGAGTGATCGCTGAGACAACCGAGAGAGTTGATGTTTTTAGGACGCGCAGAGTGCGCACCTGTTTAAGTTTATCTGTAAATAAAATTCACCCGAGTCTTCACGAGCCAACCCTGTCTGCTTCCTTCCTTCCTTACGAACTTTGTTACACTGGTGCCGAAACCCGGGAAGGAAGCCGGAACGCCGCTGCCATCATGTCCTCACCATCGGGATCGCCATTTGCGGATGTCATCCAGTCGCTCGCGGGACTCCACCAAGAACATCACAAAGCGCTGATGGACATGAGGGCAGACCAGGAGAGGAGATTCTGTGCCCTCGTCCAGAACCAGCGGGAGGACCGCGAGCTGTTCCGGAGCTGGATGGACCGGGAGGTTCGGGCCGGGGAAAGTCCAACAGCCCTGGCCCCGCCCACCCACATGCCAGTACAGAAGATGGGGCCGCAGGATGACCCGGAGGCATTCCTTGACCTCTTTGAGAAGACCGCGGCAGCATGTGGGTGGCCCCAGACGGACTGGCCAGTGCGCCTCATCCCCCTGCTAACCGGGGAGGCGCAGTTGGCGGCGCAGCAGCTGCCAGTCCAGAACCTCCTGGTCTACGACGACCTAAAGCGAGCCATCCTCCAGCGGGTCGGCCGGAGCCCCGAGCAGCACCGCCAGCGCTTCCGTTCACTGGAGCTTGGGGAGAACGGCCGGCCCTTCGTGATGGCTCACCAGCTCCGGGACGCCTGCCGCAGATGGCTGTTGGCCGGGGAAGGCGGCGTCGACCAAATCATCGACCGGGTGGTGCTGGAGCAGTTTATTGCGCGGCTCCCCACGAAGACCGCGCAGTGGGTCCAGTGCCACCGTCCGGCGTCGCTGGACCTGGCCATCCAACTCACCGAGGACCAGATGGTGGCGTGCCACGGGGTTGGCGAAACCCTACCGTCCGTCTCTCTCTCTCTCCCCTCCCCTTCTTTTTCTCCCCCTACCTTCTTGCCCAGGTCCCGTGCCGGCGTGGTTCCCCGAGCCCAGCCCCGATGGAGGGGAGGCCCGGCTCCGGAGTCGACGGCCGCGAGAGCCCACGCCAGGGAGGCGGGGTCGGCCGCTGCTATTCCCGTTCCCCCGGTCTCTCCACGCCAATTCCTTGTCCCCCTTCCCGCCACTAGGGTGGCGGGGAAGCCTGGGCCGGCCTGCTGGCGTTGCGGGGACCCGGGCCACTTTATCGATCGTTGTCCGGTGATGGAGGTGGGGACATTGGTCCGGGTTCCGGACGCCCCGCAGGCCGCCCCCGATCAGGCTGGCGGGTACCAGATACCTGTGAGTATTAAGGGGGGTACATATTGGGCTTTGGTGGATTCGGGCTGTAACCAAACCTCGATCCATCAAAGCCTAGTTCAGCCTGAGGCATTGGATATGAGCTGCATGGTTCGGGTGAGGTGTGTGCACGGGGACGTGGCGGAATATCCAGTAGTGCGTTTAGCCATCCAATTTCGGGGACAAAAGCATAATGTGGAGGTGGCAGTTAACCCCCACCTCCGGCATCCGCTGATTTTGGGAACCAATTGGCCCTCTTTTAAAGTTTTATTGGGAGTTTTGTGTGCGGATGCCTCCTGGGGAAAAGAAAAGCCGGGCAGGGAGGCGGCCGTGCGCTCGGGGGAGGCTGAGCCGGGGCTCGCTGAGGCGGCACCGGGGGATCGGAACGCGATCGAGAGGTTAATCCTCACGGAGCGTGATGATTTCCCCCTGGAGCAGTCTCAGGACGAGTCCCTGAGAAATGCGTTTGAGCAGGTCCGTTCCATTGACGGCCGGCCTCTCCAGCCCGCACGGCCCCCTTCCTATCCGTATTTTGCTATTTTGAAAGATAGGTTGTATCGAGTGACCCAGGACGCTCAATCAAAGCAAGATACAACCCAGTTGTTGGTACCCAAAAGCCGTCGGGAAATGCTTTTCCAGGCGGCTCATTGCAATCCTATGGCCGGGCACCTGGGGCAGGCGACAACACTAAACCGTCTAATGGCCCGCTTCTTTTGGCCGGGCATTCACGAGAATGTACGCCGGTGGTGTGCGGCTTGTCGTGAATGTCAGCTAGTGAATCCCCCGGCCTCCCCAAAAGCGCCTTTGCGCCCCCTTCCGCTTATGCAGGTCCCCTTCGAGCGAATTGGTATGGACCTCATCGGGCCATTAGAGCGGTCGGCACGAGGGCATCGATTTGCATTAGTTCTGGTGGATTATGCAACCCGATACCCAGAGGCAGTAGCGCTCCGCAACATTTCCGCAAAAAGTGTGGCGGAGGCTCTGTTCAGTATGATCTCCCGGGTGGGAATCCCGAAAGAGATTCTCACCGACCAGGGCACGGCGTTCATGTCACGGACCATTCGCGAACTTTACGGATTATTGGGAATTAAATCGATTCGCACCAGCGTCTATCACCCACAAACGGACGGCCTGGTGGAACGGTTTAATCGTACGTTGAAAACCATGATTCGAAAGTTCGTTCACGAAGACGCCAAAAATTGGGACAAATGGCTGGAACCCCTTTTGTTCGCTGTGCGCGAGGTCCCGCAAGCCTCCACGGGGTTTTCCCCCTTCGAGCTCCTGTACGGCCGCCAGCCCCGCGGGGTTTTGGACGTCCTGAGGGAGACTTGGGAGGAGGGACCTTCGGAGAGTAAAAATGAAATTCAGCATGTGCTGGACCTGAGAACAAAACTCCACACGTTGGGGCAGCTCTCCATGGAGAATTTGTTACAGGCCCAGGACAAGCAAAGCCGGCTATACAATCGGGGGGCCAGATTACGCAATTTCACGCCGGGAGATAAAGTACTTGTGTTACTCCCTACCTCTAGCTCCAAATTACTCGCCAAGTGGCAAGGACCGTTTGAGGTCACACGGCAGGTAGGGGATCTCAATTATGAGGTGGTTCGAACGGATCGGAGCGGGGCACGTCAGATTTATCACCTCAACCTCCTTAAAAAATGGAACGAGGTCGAGCCGGTGATGCTGGCGACGGTAGTAGGTAACGAGGAAGATCTCGGGCCAGAGGCGAGCCTCAAAGTTCCATCACTCACTCTGGCCCCGGGGGGGGATCACCTCTCACCCTACCAGCTCACCGATGTAGCCCGGTTGCAGAGAGAATTTGCGGACGTGTTCTCGCCCCGGCCCGGTCGAACCAACCTTATTCAACACCATATTGAGACCGAGCCGGGCGTGGTAGTGCGCAGCCGGCCGTATCGTTTACCGGAGCACAAGAAAAAGGTGGTCCAGTCAGAATTAGAGGCGATGCTAGAGATGGGAGTAATAGAAGAGTCCCGCAGTGACTGGGCGAGCCCGATCGTTTTGGTACCGAAAACAGACGGCTCGGTCCGATTCTGCGTGGATTATCGCAAGGTGAATGCGGTGTCGAAATTCGACGCCTATCCAATGCCGCGGGTTGACGAGTTGCTTGATCGGCTGGGTACCGCTCGTTTTTATTCGACACTGGACTTAACGAAAGGATATTGGCAGATCCCCTTATCACCATTATCCAAAGAAAAGTCAGCCTTCACAACGCCGTTTGGATTGCACCAATTTGTCACGCTTCCGTTTGGGTTGTTCGGAGCGCCCGCTACCTTTCAGCGCCTCATGGACAAAATCCTCCGACCGCACACCGCATACGCCGCTGCCTACCTGGATGACATCATCATCTACAGTCAGGACTGGCAGCGGCACATGGTGCACCTGCGGGAGGTGCTGAGAGCGCTGAGGGGAGCGGGACTAACGGCCAACCCAAAGAAGTGTGCGATTGGGCGGGTGGAGGTGCGTTATCTGGGTTTCCACTTGGGTCACGGACAGGTGCGTCCCCAAATTGATAAGACGGCAGCTATTGCGGCCTGCCCGAGACCTAAGACCAAAAAGGAGGTGAGGCAGTTCCTGGGGCTGGCGGGGTATTACAGGAGGTTTGTTCCTGACTATTCGGAGCTCACCAGCCCGCTGACTGACCTCACTAAAAAGGAGGTCCCAGATACGGTCCCGTGGACGGAGCGGTGCCAGCAGGTTTTCACCCAGGTAAAGGCTGCTCTGTGTGGCGGGCCGCTATTACACTCTCCTGACTTTTCTCTCCCCTTCTTGCTGCAGACGGACGCGTCGGACCGGGGGCTGGGAGCTGTCCTGACCCAGGAGATAGGGGGTGAGGAGCGCCCGGTGCTGTACATCAGTCGGAAGCTCTCTAAGAGAGAGACGATGTACAGCACCATTGAGAAGGAGTGTTTGGCAATCCGGTGGGCGGTCCTCACCCTCCGCTATTATCTCCTGGGACGGGAATTCACCCTCTGTTCGGACCACGCCCCCTTGCAGTGGCTCCACCGCATGAAGGATACCAACGCGCGGATCACCCGTTGGTATCTGGCATTACAGCCCTTCAAATTCAAGGTGATCCACAGGCCGGGGACGCAGATGACTGTAGCCGACTTCCTCTCCAGAAATGGGGGGGGGGGGGGCTGCAGGCCGGAGGGCTTCCCGGCCTGAGTCGGGCGGTGGGGGTATGTGGCGAGGGGGGCGTGGTTCAGCGAAGTCTGCAGCGGGAGAAAGACTCAGGAGACAGCGGTAAGTAAGTGGGTCAAGTGCAAAATGAGGAACACCTGTGTCTGATTGCAGTAATTGGCGTGGAGACCAGATAAAAGCCACCGTGAAACAGGAGTTCATTGAGAGAGACGGAGTGAGGACTCGGGCGCACGGTCTGTGAGAGAGAGACAGCCGGAGCGAATGCTGAGAGTGATCGCTGAGACAACCGAGAGAGTTGATGTTTTTAGGACGCGCAGAGTGCGCACCTGTTTAAGTTTATCTGTAAATAAAATTCACCCGAGTCTTCACGAGCCAACCCTGTCTGCTTCCTTCCTTCCTTACGAACTTTGTTACAGATGATTATAGTCTGTAATGGCTCTAATAATGATTATTATAGTCTGTAATGTCTCTAATAATGATGATTATAGTCTGTAATGGCTCTAATAATGATTATTATAGTCTGTAATGGCTCTAATAATGATGATTATAGTCTGTAATGGCTCTAATAATGATTATTATAGTCTGTAATGTCTCTAATAATGATGATTATAGTCTGTAATGGCTCTAATAATGATGATTATAGTCTGTAATGGCTCTAATATTCTTCTTGCAGGTTACGGTCTTGGCTCATCTGGTAAACTGATGAATCAGTACATGATTAAAGACCACATGTTTTCACATTACAGAAAGCTGTATTCAGCTAAAGGTAATTCAGATATGTGCCGCTGTTACACGGATGCCACGCGTGTAGTTTTAACATCTTTATCATCAAGACACTGGCTTTTTAGTGCATTTACTTTATTATATACTTCACCACTTTTGTTTTCTTTTAGCTGCTGTGGACTGTTCAGTGCCTAAAAGCATGCACAGCAATGTCAAATGTAAGTAAACATGCCATATTACAAATCCACATTATGATAAAATAATTTAGCAATTTAAATTATATTCAGTCTCATGTATACAAGTTATATAATATCAATATATAAAATAAATTATTTTATATCAATTTATAAATGTTTATGTAATAAATACAATTAATATTGTATCAAATATATAATTGCATTATAAAATATATTTATATTATATAAATGCATACATTATATTTTATATATACGTTATAATTTTAAATATATCAAATACAATGTATATATTTATATGCCTATGTAAATGTAATATATCAAATAAAATATATTTAAACATATATATTTATATTATATAAATGCATACATTATATTTTATATATACATTTTAATTTTAAATATATCAAATACAATGTATATATTTATATGCCTATGTAAATGTAATATATCAAATAAAATATATTTATATTATATAAATGCATACATTATATTTTATATATATTAACATTTTAAATATATAAAATACAATGTATATATTGATATCCTATGTAAATGTAATATATCAAATACAATATATTTATATTATATAAATGTATACATTATATTTTATATATATATATTTTAAATATATCAAATACCATGTATATATTTATATGTCTATGTAAATGTAATATATCAAATAAAATATATGTTATTTATCCAGATATGCTGTATAATATATGTTTCTTGATGATTTTTTTGAATATTTTTTGCAGATGTTGATCAAAAGCGCCGTGAGCGATCAAGGAAAGACACTCGGAGTCAATCAGGAAGATCCACTTCCCAGCGGAGCACTGGGATAAACTCAAGAACCTCCTGTACTTCTAAGAGTGTAAGATACGATCCTGTGGTTCATTATGTTATTTGCTCTGCAGAACGTGTACTCAGAACTGAAGTTCAGTCTTTGTTTCCAGAGCAGACCCTCTGTTCAGGGTGACGACGGTGCCTATCATTACCTGGACCAATCTCTGATGTCCTCGCCCAGAATCAGTACCTCATTCCACTCCAAACAAATCGTATATCCGTCCCCTGCGAACCATTTCCCATCCGCCTCAGAGCTGAGTTACCGAAGCCCAAACCCTCACTGGCCTCCCGCGGGTCCGTCCTGTGCCACGTCTGCCAGTCAGAGAGGATACAGGAGCTTTCAGGATCCCACACAGAAGACCTACAGCGGAGACGTTCTGCTGAAACACACTCATCGCTTCACTCAGGAGAAACCCTTCACCCCGAGAACGCTCAAATCAGACCACAAGTCCACGCTCTTACAATACCGCTATTACACGCCTCCACGGAGGAAAGCTGAGGAGGAGAAATCCTGCTCTAAAATCCCCCGCCAGGAGACGTACCACAGCAGGTAGAACCTCTGATACTGGAAGAGCTGTTAAATCATGTTTCAAATGGTATTGTGGAGACCCGATGGTATAACGGGGTGTTTCTGTTATCTGCAGCACACGGTCCAAACGAGGCGTTTCTCCACAGCTCGAGTCACCCCAGGCAAGTCTGAAGAACCTTTGATATGCAAAATAGTCTTCTGTCCATCCATCCAGGGCCTGAGTTGTGCATTATTTAGTTATTCATTTACCTATTTATTTATCTATTGACTTGTTTATTTTGGGATTTATTTTTATTGATTGATTGATTGATTCATTCATTTTTTTATGGATTGATTGATGCATTACTTAATCATGCATTTATTTTTGCATTGGTTTGTCTCATTTATTTATGCATTCATTTATGCATAATTTATTTATTTGTGCATTTGTGTCTATTTTTATTAGTTTTATGCATGTGTTAAAGTGGAATAATTGGTTGGTTGATGGTGGTTGAAGTCGGTTGATGAATGTCCATTTTGAGCAGAGCTGGAATCTAGACAAAGGAGAAGCTCAAGTATCAATACACTGACATCTTGTTTCAATCTTTCTGCAGCCATTTACTCTTGATCACGAGTGGTCGGATGAAGAAACACATGCATTTAGACATCACGGCAAGACAAGCAGGTTTAGAGACAGTGGTTTTCTTCTCTCATCCTCCAGGTAACGTCTTGTGGTGTTGTACAAGTCATAGAAAGCAGATCCTTAATGATCCTATAAATGCACATCCTATACAATGATTTTTCCTTTTGTTTCAGGATTTCACCAGAAGGCATGAAGTCTCCCATAATGAGAAAAGTTTCAGCAGAGTGAGTGTCCTGAAATACACCAATGTGACATTTAAACCACTTATATTCCCTTCAAATTCTTAACAAAGCACAGACTTTTAGAAACAATGATGTACGTGACATGATGTATGAATATAATCATGCATACAGTCATTTGTGTTTTCATTCATGTGTCATTCTCTGGACTTTCTGAGCTTGTTCTTTTCACCAGGGAGGAAGAATTAATGTACCTGGAGTTCATTACAGACGTGACGAATGAGATCTTAATGCAAGGCCTTTACTCTGACAGGTGTGAGAGGACTTTTCTTTTGTAGGAAGAGTTTTTGTTCGTTGGACTTATCTAATGAAGTCTTTTCAGGGTACTGAAGAGAGTATTTGAACGTCACATTGATATGAACAGACATCGATTAGATGAGGTGAGGATTTGACCTTTAATCTGATGCTTTTATACAAAGTGATTTAATTGAGGAAAAAAACACACAATTCTTTATTATTGCAATAACGAGATATTTGTTCTCACACTCAATATTAGATTTAAGCTGTGTAATGTATTTTCATGTACTGGGTTTAACAGTTGTTTTTAAAATACAGTATGTTAGTGTATTTTATTTATTTTTATTTTTTGAAGGAAATATTTTTTATTGATCAGGGATGCATTAAATTGATCAAAAGTGCCATTAAAGACATTTATAATGTTACACAAGTTTTCTATTTCAAATAAATGCTGTTCTTTTGAACTTTTTATTCATCAAATAATCTTGAAAAATAAATTGTATCACCGTTTCCACAAAAATATTAGGCAGCACAACTATTTACAACATTGATAATAATCAGAAATGTTTCTTGATCAGCAAGTCAGTATATTATTATGATTTCTGAAGATCACGTGACACTGAAGACTGGAGTAATGATGCTGAAAATACAGCTTTGATCGCAGAAATAAATGACATTTTACAATATATTCACATAGAAAACAGTGATTTGAAATTTTTACTCTATTAATAAATAAATATTTTTGCAAGCAACAGACAAATCATAACCTTTCATTATATGGCACTCAGTTCCAAGCACCCTTTTGAACATGTGACTAATCACTCTGTATTAAAACTCCTTGGCATCAGTTCCTTTCTCGTTCACTCACAGATGTCCATCTCTCTAATATTCCCAACAGAACAAAATGCGGCATCTTCTGGACAATCTGCAGGAGGATCTGCGAAGTCCCCCTGCTGCCGCCGTCACGTCGTACAGTCCTGTCATCTATCAGACGCTGCCATCAGATGATGGTGATGATCTGCTTCATGAAGTGTTTAACGAGGACCGGGGCCTGAGCGAGGACCGGGGCCTGAGCGAGGACCGGGGCCTGAGCGAGGACCGGGGCCTGAGCGAGGACCGAGGCCTGAGCGAGGACCGAGGCCGGAGCGAGGACCGGGGCCGGAGCGAGGACCGGGGCCGGAGAGAGGACCGGGGCCTGAGCGATGATGTCTCTCCTGCTGCAGCGTCCACACACGTGAACCACAGTCTGGAGGACCGTGATGAAGCCAGCGAGATCTCCCTGCATGATAACAAACATCTCGATCCCAGGAACACTGAAGACGATAACGAGGTGTCAGAACAGGTTGATGAGCTTGGGAAAATCATGGCGGCGTCTTTAAGTGTGTCTGAAACTCAACAGCAAGCGTTTGAACGGGAGCAGACGAGAGGAGACATCAGTGATGATGAGTTTTAACTCAGTCAAATGTTTGCACACTGCTTTTTGCTTTGTGACTGTAATTGTGTGCAGTTTCTGCAGAATTTCAGATTTCTGTTTTGTTTACTTTTTAATGTTATATTACTTTTGTAATATAACGTGTTCCTTGAAGTGATAGTTATACAGTATTTTCAGTATCTAATATGCAGTATTCAGTACTTTCATTAATTTTTCAGCTCTTAATTTGGGGCGTTTATTGGTTATGTAAACTGGTAAGGATTCAAAAGACATGCTGTGTCATATTTTTGAAATACAAAACAGTTCGCTTAGTTTGTGACTTAGTTTTACTACTTTTAAATGGTTTACTTTTACACAACATTTATAAGTGCAGTATTCATATTCAGTGATGTACTTGATAAAGTAGAACTTATTTCAACTGGAAGAGAGTTTGAAAGACATTTATGGCTATATATATTTACACACATAAAAAATGAAGTAATTCATAATTCATCTAAACCATGTGTCTGTCTCAAATAGTCATGTTTTAGTTTAGTTTTTTCATTAAAACTCCAGATTAATTATGGCAGTATTCAGGTAGATTACTGTAAAGGTAACCACGAGTGGCTTAAACAGTTATTTGTACTTCGAACACTTGTTTTTACACTGAAATATACAATTGAATTTACAGTTTTCTTTTAGCACCTGTTGATTTAATTGTGCACTGAGTGTTTTGCCTTTTAACTACTGAGAAATGAAACACTTTACTTTAACTGCTATGATATGTATTTTTATATTTTCAAATGACTTGACTACTTATTTTGTGTTTACTATTATAATACTGGATATAGATAATTAAATGCTATTGCAATCACATACTAGTCCTTGAGTATGAATCATATCAGCAAAAGTTAACCATGTAATAAGCATTACACTCACTAAAAGTTTAACAGGTAACCAGGCACAAATATGACAACACTGTGTTTTATTGCACATCCGCGAATCCTCAAGAGCTGATAAAGTCTTGCTTATCATGACAAACACTCCTTACAGTAAATGGGTAAATAATGTGCAGTTATTCACATGGCTTTACAGCAGCTGCTCTCATTCCACGCATTCCACGCGTCTGACGTAATGCGCGACTTGTATCGAGGCGCGGCACAATTGTTCAATGTATTAATCTTATCTCATTTTCCATCAGATAAAACTTTGTTATGCTAGTCCAAAAAATCAAACATTCATTTCTACGTGTTCTCCATCAAAATCAGCTCTTGTGACTGTTATGAAAGCGAAAAAAGCGTTAAAACTTTATGGGTGTGAGAGAAAATAGTGCCGTGGATTAATATGTCCCCGGACACCTTTCCTCTGGTATTCCAAGCGGATGTGACGCAGAGGCAGGAGTGTGACCCGTCCCGAGGAACCTCAAACATGCGTCAATCCCGAAAAAACAAACTCCACCAAATATCGGATTATTATCACTAACCGTAATTCCTACTCCAACACCTATTCATGCTATAAATCAAGGATATAATACAGCAGATAATCTAGCAGGTAAGCCGCGGGGAGCTTCTGAAATCATTCTTTTCCAGCTCTACTCAAAAGCGTTAGCAGCTTAGCCAGCGCGCGCTCTTAAACTCGAAATAAATACAAAACTCAGTCATCTTAATAAATCTCGCATATTTAGACGTTTAAAGATGTGTTTGAAGGCTTTGACGTCTTATTTAATGAAGTGTATAAGTCTCATCTGGAGGCGTGCGGTTTTGCGGTCACTTGTTGCTCCAAAAGTTAGTCAGACATTTTTTATGTTTGTTTATATTTCATAAAAGCATAAAAACTCATGGATTTCTAACAACGACAGCGGAATTAAGTACTTTTATTTAATACAAAGCTTATTTTGACAGATTTGAGGGCCTTAAGCCTAAATCACGGTTCCTCTGTTATTGTTTTGTTTTTGTTGTATAACGTTACTGCTATTCGTTTGATGTCAATAATAACCAAAGTGGATAATTGTTATATTTATAATAAATACGTATTATTTAAATACCATAAAGACTGTATAATGATCGATATGGAGAACATGCTGTTAATAATTTGACATTTGTCTGGTCTCATTATATTATTGTGATAGATTCATAACGGTATGTATAGTTATTGATCTGTATTTTGACCGCTTGTGCATTTGTCGTCTGTGTGAATTTGTTTCATGTCGTGCTTCTAAAATAGATTTTAATAAACGCATTATATCTATAGTAGTTCTCAACTGGTTTTGATCAAGAAATAGTTTTAGAATTGGATATTGAGTTATGACAAACTGTTTATCACGCAAAAGTAGCAACAATTTAGCTAAAATCACACATTTATTAATATTAAAAAAGCCATCCCATCCATTATATATATATATATATATATACAATCCAAATTTATACTCATTTAAATTGGTATACCGTGCCAATGTAAAATATTGTTTGAAATATATTTAAGTTTCATAGGTTTTTGTTCACTCCGTATATTATTGTACTATTTATTTATTTTAATATTAATTGTTATTGTTATTTTAATTCAACTTTTATTGTTTATTTAAATATATTGATGCATTATCTTAATATTTTATTTATTTTAATATCTTTTTACATATTTTTATTTATTCTATTTTATATTTTTAAAACGTTTTTTTCAGTTTGAAAACCCCCTTGTGTGCTTTAGATTACACAATTAATACTTTTATGTAAATATAATTTATTGAATATTCTGTGTATTTTTTATGGAACACTAAGTGACAGAAATATTTGAGTTTAGACTTTGACGTCAACCTCAAGAAAAACATGGAAAGCGTTTTTTCCTCGTTTGTAAAATCTGATAACCTTCTTTATTTTGCTGTCCAAATTATGCATGATTACATTGTTCATTTGCATAGTTTTTTGCTTGTTATCTGTGACCCGCCAATTGCGATTGTATCAGAAAGATATAACTCTGAGCGTTCAGGCTGTTTGTACATGTGAATGTCATCGGTGCTAATCTGTTCGCTGTGGTTTGTCTTTATCCAGGGACTCATGTGTTTGTCTTGCGGAGCCCTGTTTAATCCAGCACCCCTCCATGGATTGAGCGCAGAGAAAAGCTGAATCCAATCATTCTGCTCGAGGAGGGTCACGGCACCGGTGCAACATGCCCCTTCCGTTCGGATTTAAGCTCAAGAGAACCAGAAGATACACGGTGTCCAGTAAAAGCTGCCTGGTGACCCGCATACAGCTGCTCAATGGCGAATATGTGGAGTTCACGCTTTCGGTGGAAAGCACGGGACAAGAATGTCTGGAGGCTGTCGCGCAGAGACTCGAGTTACGGGAGGTAGGATTGCCGTTGTTTTGGGATTAATCTGGTCGAAATCACCTTAACGCAGCATGGGCGTGTGTTTATTTTAGCTCGCTGGTGCCGTCTGGAGTCTCGGCTTTTCTAGGAACGCTACCAAAATGCTGTCAAACACCCTAAATGCATGTGTGCCAAGAATTCGGCCTGGACTCTGTGTGCTTCATTTGCATGCAGTCAGCTGCTCTTGAGAAGTCTGAATCAGATTATCGTGTTAGTATGCCATCCATATCTAGTTATAGATGTTGTGTGAGTCTCATTTCCTTTACCAACCAACTGTGACTTTTAGTAAAGTGTTTGTAGTTGGCTAGATATGAACGATCTTTCGAAGCATATTGAATGTTTATTAAGCAGTGAAATAAGCATGTACTTGACCGAAACTCCAGAATTGTCAGCAAACTGCATGTATAGCGTGGTGAATGTTTATATTTGTCAACCAATGGGATGCTACATTTGACTCTTTACAACATTAAAGCTCTTGAATATAACAAGCTCGTAATCACGACTTCATGAGTGGGAAATAGGACATTTCCGATAGCACGTGAAGATGCAGGGTATTTAGGGGACATTACTAGTTTAAAGTTTTTACCCATTTTAATTATCATTTAGTCTCGCATTTTGCTAAGGATTTTTAATGTACTAATATTTCATGCATGTAGTCTGACCTAATGAATTATTAAAACAGCATGTATTATAATAATAATATGAAGTCGTTTTAGGAAAAAATGTTGTTTTAGATAGTGTCACACTGTTTATAGTGAATGCTAGTAAAGTTAACTAGTAGACTGATTTAATCAGCAGGTACTAATGGCAGGTATTTTTGTGAATGCATGAAGTTTTAATTACTATTTGGCTTTTTTTGTAGATCAATTATAGTCCTGCTCTTTAATATGAATTTTTAGAAGCACAAATATTCTATGCATGCAGTTTAGTGTGTAATATGAATAATACAAATTGTGTGTATACATTTTATTTTACACAATTTAGATTTTTTTAAATAGTTAAGAAAAGCTATTTTAGTCCATATAGTTGACACACACATCAAGTCTTTTTTTTTTGCATCAAGTTTTTAGTATATGAATCCATAAAGTGATGCTGTAGCTGGTGATTATTTTTGTTTTAATCACCATTTAGCTATTTTTGTAGATCGATGACCATCCTGCTGTGTGACATGACATGAAATGTCCAAATATTCCATGCATTTCTCAATTAGTCATAAAAACAGCAGGTATAATTATATAAAGACATTATTTGAGAATGTCACACCTCGCACAATTTCTTTGGTTTTTAGCTGCAAATCTTTTGCCAAAGACTCGTCGTAGTCAAAACGTTGAGAATATGCCCAGTCATGAATGTCTGGTCTCCTGGCCTGTTGTTTCTCACGAGTGAAAGAGCAATCAGTGAAATTCTGTTCATTCGCCAGATAACGTATTTCAGCCTCTGGTACTGCAACAAACAAAACCAGCAGAGATGGATTGATTTGGAGAAGCCGCTGAAGAAACAGCTGGACAAGTACGGGCTGGAGCCGACCGTTTACTTTGGAGTGGTGTTCTACGTGTCGTCTGTTACCCAGTTACAACAAGAGATAACCAGGTTAAGATGAGAACTGTTTAAAATGATCACAGCAGTGCTATTAGAACACCTTTACTCACTTCCTGTTTTCCGCACAGATATCAGTATTATCTTCAGCTGAAGAAAGACGTTCTGGAGGGGAAGATCCCGTGCTCCATTGAGCAAGCCATTCATTTGGCCAGCTTGGCTGTGCAAGGTATTTTTTGGATATTATGTTTGGCATTTCAGGTATATGAATATAGTGAGATATTAGGACTAATGCTGCGGCGCTGCCCTTGTTTTCAGATGATTTAGTTATCGTTAATCTTTTATCTTTGTAATATTAATACTCTCTTCAGTTGTTTTCATTCCATTGGATGTTAAAGGGATAGTTCACCAAAAAAATGAAACTCTTGTTATTATTTACTCAGTGAAATCATGCAGTTATAAGGGTTACTGTGGGTTAAAAAGGGTGGGGGAGAATCACTAAAATAGGCTGGGTTGAAAATATTAATTTCTTGATTCTTTCTTAATTGACCGTTCACAAAGAGATTGATTGATAGGCGATCTGACCAATCAGAATGCAGAGATGTTGCGCCGCCTCTACTATCCGGCATCTTGCCCGACAGCTATGGCCTGTCTCCATAGAAATACAGTGGGGCAAATAAGTATTTGATACACTGCCAATTTTTCAAGGTTTCCCACTTACAAAGAATGGAGAGATCTGTAATTTTCATCGTAGGTACACCCCAACTGTGAGAGACAGAATCAAAAAACAATTCCAGACAATCACATTGTATGATTTTTAAATAATTAATTTCCATTTTGTTGCATGAAATAAGTATTTAATACAATATATTTTGATTTCCAGTAGTTCTTGACCAGGTTTGCACACACTGCAGCAGGGATTTTGGCCCACTCCTCCATACAGGTCTTCTCCAGATCTGTCAGGTTTTGGGTTTGTGTTTCAGCTCCCTCCATAGATGTTCTATTGGGTTCAGGTCTGGAGACTGGCTAGGCCCCTCCAGGACCTTGAAATGCTTCTTACGGAGCCATTACTTAGTTGCTCTTGCTGTGTGTTTGGGGTCATTGTCATGCTGGAAGACCCAGCTACGACCCATCTTCAATTCTCTTACTGAGGGAAGGAGGTTGTTGGCCAAAATCTTGCGATACATTGCCCCTCAATACGGTGCAGTCGTCCTGCAGGGCTCTAGACTAACTTTTTGCACTGGGTGCACTGGTGCGCCTAACTTTTTTTCTTAGGTGCACCGGCACAAAAGTTAGGTGCACCCACATTTTCGTATAGGCAATATTGACTAGTAAACGACTAACTAACAATGTGGTCAACATAAAGTTCTTTATTTGAAGCACAATACTACAAGAAAGGTAACTTCTTGTAAAAAGTGTTGGTGCTTAAAGTGCTTAAAGTTAAAACATCTCAAGATAAATGAAATAAAAATAAAATCTAAATTAAGTGTTTGAAGGGTGTCAAACTGAACCTCTCATGGCTCAATGTCTTATGGACTATCCTCCATTGCAGTCACATGCCCCTCGGATGGCCAACTCCTGTAGTTTGGCCTTCTTGATCTTTGGCCTCGGCTAAACCAGCTGGCCACACTCTCTCTAGCATCAACATCTTCCAGACTTGCCCCCTCTACACTGATTCTGATCAGATCTTCCACTGTGTCTGAATGAAGGGATGCTCGAGTGCAGTGCTTCTCAAACCCTCCCCTTAAACCTATAAAAAATCCAGTGCCCCCATCCCACCTCAGACTACCAAATAATTTCACTAAACATTATTTTAAAAAAAGTATTTAAAGAGGAAAAAGAAAACACCTGGTCTGTCTGTGCTCATACTGTATTTTTAATTAGGCTTTTTTAGTGTTTTATATACATAAGATACAGTAAGAACATGAACAAAGAAACAAAGGTAAACAAACTGACAAATATACCATTTGTCATACCATAAAACAAATGAAATTTAAAAAAAACACAGTGATTAAATTTTTCCATGAAAGTCTACTAACATTAATGTTCAGGTAAGTAACAAAAGAAATCTGAAAGTGATCAAATATAAATGAACACTGCATAGTTTTCACTGTATATATTGATAGATTAATGCTTATTAAAGCTACAACTTTATACAGATTAAGAGCTGTGAGTGATTTTCTCTTTGCATTTTGTTCTTTGATTAACATTAATGAAGCACCAGTCTGTCACTAAAACAAAATATTGACACACAATTTTCTCCCAACTGTTCTCGTTCACTTTAAGATATAAACCGTGTTTAAGAGAATACTCTCCAAGCCGTCCGTTTTTACATGCTTTGTGTGTATTTGATCGTTTGGACGCGTCTGAAGCTCAGAGTGTACTTCGCCTGTCAGTTTTAGAGCGCGCCGCGCACGCACATACACGCGCGCGCAAACACACACACACACACACACACACACTTCAGCCTGGGGAACAGCGTCTCTCGTGTGAATTGTACTCTCAACGTTTTATTATCAAACATGTCCAGCAATTTAGTAACTGTAAAGACGGCATTTTACAACAATCGACAGACGATTGATCTGATTCTGACGTTAAGTTTTGGTCAGAGAGGAACGAATGCGCGCCGCTGTGAAGAGAAGGAAGTTGTGTTAGAAGAAACGCGGCTATACTACTTAGAAGCCAAAATAAAATAAAAACCCATTAAATAAACTTAGTTTAATATAACAGCAACAGGCCTAAAGTGTAAGCATGTTTTAATGGTTAGTTCTCTTCTATCATAAACAGGGCTTATGTTGCGCGTGCTGAAACTCCTCCACGTGAGCGCGATCGCGCGTCTGATTTGGGAATAGCAAAAATGCATCATAGACAAACGTTTGGGGTCCGCCCTTCACTCTCTCTGATTGGTGAGAGTGAACCACTGATAATCTCACTGATTAGACCACGATATGAGCCTAATGTGTGTCTGTTGTAGAAGCACAGGGAGACTCAGAGTCGCGGATACTTTTTTTCTCTTCTCGAAGGGCTGGTCGCACAGGTGCGCCCTCAGATTTTTTTTAGTCGCACCCTTGAGAAATTAGGTCGCACGTGCGACCAAATTGGTCGCACTCTAGAGCCCTGTCCTGTCCCCTTTGCAGAAAAGCACCCCCAAAGCATGATGTTTCCACCCCCATGCTTCACGGTTGGGATGTGTTCTTGGGTTTTTACTCATCCTTCTTCTTCCTCCAAACACGGCAAGTGGAGTTTATATTTTGGTCTCATCTGACCACATGACCGTCTCCCATGCCTCCTCTGGATCATCCAGATGGTATTTGGCAAACTTCAGACGGGCCTGGACATGTGCTGTCTTGAGCAGGGAGACCTTGCGCACACTGCAGGATGTTAATTCATGACGGTGTAGTGTATTAATAATGGTAACCGTTGAGACTGTGGTCCCAGCTCTCTTCAGGTCATTGACCAGGTCCTCCCGTGTAGTTCTAGGCTGATCCCTCACCTTTCTCAGTTTAGAAGTCATATTCAAGTTATCATTCAATGGCAATCTTCTCCTCCACTCTCAAATCTCTTAACATTATGTGTAAGGTGTTTTGTGACGCAGTTATAAGTTGATGTTGCAAGAGAACATTGCTTTAACATTCTTAAGATAACGTTCAGCCAGTGTCTGGTTCACGGGTTCAGATACTCCATCATGAAGGTACGGTTTTGTATTTCTGTGGGCTGCAAGTCTAGAAAATCAGAGCATCATTTATCAAGCTGTGCTGCCAAGCTCGAGAATCTCGTACGCTACTGGCAGAGATATATCTGGCAGCACCAGTTACTGGACTGCTGTTAGCATAGCAGAGGAACTGACGTCACTCACTGTCACAGCCAGAGCAAAAAATATTTCCCGTATTTGCACTGTCAAAAGTCCCTTGTCTCCGGATAGTTTGTGTCATTTCGATGAGGCCGGACGTTATTTTTGTGCACCAGCATTGCTGTGTAAGGAGGCTTCACGCTATGTAATGTTTCGGATTGTCAGCATAGCTGTGAACATTTCTAACGGGCTGATTAGACATGCTGTTAATGTTAAGCTACTATACTTACAAAGGCTAAATCGATTCCTTCCATAACGAAACGTCTCTCAGCTTTTCTAAATTTAGATGTGCAGTTTCTATAAATGTTGTGGATGATTTCACACGAGTGTCATCTCACATTTTACATTTTAAACCCATCATCAAACTCATAAAGTCAATGTAACCATTCAGAATGAGAATTTGTACAAATTTAATATAAATAAAATAAAATAATTTTCAAAATAAAATTTAAAAAACGCATAATTTGTCAAATAAATCAGTAAAATGAAATAAAAATAATTTGTAAAATGCAATAAAAATAAGTTTATAATAATTCAAAATAAACTTTTTGTAAAATAAGGTATACAAATCCAAAATAAATTAAATGCAAAAATTTTAATGGTAAAATGAACTGGTGTTTTTAAAGTCAAAATGCCATGCAAAGTCATGTATATCTATTACATTTAGTAAAAAACGAACAAAACATTTTTTTTTTTTTACATCACCCTACTTTGAGAAATCAATGTCATGATGTTTGGATGCTTTTTTAATCTAACACTAAACATACATTTGTCTATTGGTTTCAGCTGACCTTGGAGACTTCAATCGATATGACTCCCAGGAATTCCTTCAAAAAATTGTGCTTTTTCCAATGGTACATAATCATTGAACATTTGACTGTCTATTCCAGGATTAAAGACCGCAGAGTAAATCTGTTATTTCAACTGTTTCTCTGCTTTTCTCAGCCATGGATCCAGGACGAGAGGGTTGTGGAAGAGGCTACTCAGAAAGTCACCATGCTCTACCAGAACTACCGGTGAGAGGCTGTAGTCATTTCTGCAAGACTGTTAGCCGCTGTTTACGTGAGGTTCCTGATTATCAGATGTGTTCAGATGGTTCCTGTTAGAGGAAAGCCCCTGACGTGAATTATGACCAGACTTTCAGCTTTGAGCTCAAGGCAACAATAAATGCTCTTGGCTTTCCTGCAAAAGCTCTGTTTCGTAAAGTGTGCTCGGCACATGTTAAGGCTGGGATATATATTTTTAAATATTTGAAATCACGTTTTGTTGCTGAATTAAATCTAAAATATGGAAATTATTCCACAATGTTTTATTTGGCCTTTGTTTCTAAAATGTTTTTATATATGCTTAATTGCATATATAGTATATGCTTATAATATTAATTGCAGCTCTATTTTCAACTTTAGTAACAAAAGGCACTTATATTTGAATAGCTCATTAAAAAATGTATTGATCAGCATTCTGCGGCTCTTTTAAAGTCTTATTTCACTCCTACACAAATAAAGGGCTTAAATCAGAGTAAAAAGTCTTATTCTTAGTCATGGGCATGGCATTACATGTTGCATGCACTGCAAACATTTATTTGTACTCCGTATTTTTGTCTTTATTTTCTATACAAATATCTAAACCACCTTAAATCAAGAAGTCTTGTTTTCTGAAAAAAAACGGAACAATATTAAATGAGTATGTATAAAAAATAGCAAATGTCTGTCAATCTGGTATGAAAACGTTTTTCCTTTGAATTATAAACTCACTTAATTTTGATCTAGTCATTTGTCTTTGTCTCAGTTTACTTTATTTAAGAAACTTTAGACATTTGCACTGGAAAATAAGACAAAAATACTGGAAGGATTTATTTTGCAGCGTAAACAGATTGGACATTAAAAGTTAATTCCATGTAGGCTAATCTATACTTTACATAATATAGTTCTTCGTTCTTTATGGCACGTCATGCAACTGAAACAACTTTTTAGTGTCTTGGAAGAAATATACAGATGCATTGCAATGCTCTGACTGTTGTTTGTCTGAGTAATGCACGATAAGCATGAGGAAGAATCAGCCCAGATGAGTCTGATATTGACATCAGATGACAAGTGCGTTGTTGAATGTGACCTTTGTGCTGTAGTGTCCCAAGTCAGTGCTGTTTGTGTGTTTTCTGTTTCCCAGAGGTCTGTCCTCACCAGAGGCGGAGTTACTCTACATGCAGGAGGTGGAGAAGATGGAGGGGTACGGCGAGGAGAGTGTCCAAGCGAAGGTAAAGCAGCAAAGAAAAGCTGTTCTTTGTGTAATTCAACTCAGTTTGCAAGAATGCACGAGACTGCTTTGACAGTGTGAAAGTGTGAAATGCATGCACCTAACATATCTTGAAACTAGGGATGTGCAACAGCGATCGAGTAATCAAGTACTCGGCCGTGAAAGCGATGATCGATCATGAAAACGATGATCGTGGAAAAAAAAATCTGATTGGTTATAGCAGCACTTTGGGCGGCACCCTGAGCTCTAATTGTTTAGCTTGCCTCAGCATGCAGTCCAAAATATAGACATGAGAAGAGAGAGAAGCTTGGCCTTGAAGTCATGTAGTGATATCTGGGTACATATCTGAATAATCTAATAGAGGATGCACTGGGATATTAACATTTATTTACATGCCGAATGCGCTGCATATTCCCAGTGATTAGTTTCATGCTCATGCAATGCCCGATATTGACTGAGTTAAGACGGTCATATTGCTTTTAGATGTTTTCTGTGCAAAAATACTGATCCTATAATAATGCAGCAGTGATGTTTTTCGTTATATTTGTTCAACAGCAGACATACTTCAATTTAAATTGTTTTCGTACAATGGTTTCGAAAACACGCAGGTCATTTTAGGAATCACTTGATAATGTAGATGCAAATATAGCACACATCTGCCATAAATATTAACGACATAAGCATTATAATGAGAACTTTATAGAATGTGAAATCTTAAATACGCGCGAGAGAGAGAGCTCCCGCCGTGATGAACTCTCTCTCTCTCCCTATAGCGCATAACTTAAAGTTCACTGGAATTTCATAAACATAGCATTATAATGAGAACTTTATAGGATGTGAAATCTATAGTAAATTTCATCCTTACCTGTGTTTCAGCTGCGTTGTTGAAAGAGCATCACAGCGGGAGCGGGAGCTCGTGCTCTCTCTCTCTCTCTCTCTCTCTCTCTCTCTCGCTCTCTCTCTCTCTCGCATCTCTCTCTCTCTCTCTCTCTCGCTCTCGCTCTCTTGCATTTCTCTCTCTCTCTCTCTCGCTCTCGCTCTCTCTCTCTCTCTCTCGCATTTCTCTCTCTCTCTCGCATTTCTTTCTCTCTCTCTCTCTCTCTCGCATTTCTCTCTCTCTCTCTCTCTCGCATTTCTTTCTCTCTCTCTCTCTCTCTCGCATTTCTCTCTCTCTCTCGCATTTCTTTCTCTCTCTCTCTCTCGCATTTCTCTCTCTCTCTCTCTCTCTCGCATCTCTCTCTCTCTCTCTCTCTCTCTCTCTCGCTCTCGCTCTCTTGCATTTCTCTCTCTCTCTCTCTCGCTCTCGCTCTCTTGCATTTCTCTCTCTCTCTCTCTCTCGCTCTCGCTCGCTCTCTCTCTCTCTCGCATTTCTCTCTCTCTCTCGCATTTCTTTCTCTCTCTCTCTCTCTCTCTCTCTCGCATTTCTCTCTCTCTCTCTCTCGCATTTCTTTCTCTCTCGCATTTCTCTCTCTCTCTCGCATTTCTTTCTCTCTCTCTCTCTCGCATTTCTCTCTCTCTCTCTCTCTCGCATTTCTCTCTCTCTCGCATTTCTCTCTCGCGCACGCGCAACTTAGTTCACTGGCATATGCATTCTTTTGTGCAGATACAAGTTGTAATGCTACGTTTATGTTATGCATCTAAGTTATCTGATTAATATCATAGGAAGTGTCATAGTTTCAGTTTACTGGCATAAAGTCAGCGTCACCTCAGGCAGCTATTCTTTTTTTAGATGCTGCTTTTTTAATAACATTACCGCATCATAATCATAATCTAACTAACATCTAATCATCATGAGTTCGTGTTTTCATAGACATGCTTTCATGTCATATTTTTATTTTTAACATGCATTATCATAACAGTCTTCAGATATTATCTCCATTATGGCCACGCCCCGCCCCCCGCACATTTTTCAATGGAGCAAGTGTTATTATGGATGGCCAGAAACAATGGTTTGAAATTGTATGAACTCTCATTCTGGCGGCGACCATTCTCTGCAGAGGATCCATTACTGCATTATGAATTATTTTAAGACACTGAGAGCCTTTTAAATGAATTATTTCACGATACTATATTTTAGGATTTTCTTCCTTGTCTAAACAGGATGCTCAGAGCACAGATGTGATCATCGGCTCTTGTCAGGACGGGATTTTTGTTAAGCACAAAAATGGGAAAGCACCTCTAATGTTTCGGTATGTGTGCATTCATTCTTTTTGTGTGTGTTTTTACATTAATTCATTAAGGCTGGTGAGTGGTGAGATATATAAAATATTTGTGACACATTTTTGATGTTTATCAATCCTAAGATTTTTTTGCAGAGATTATTTATGTGCCTATTAAATTTCTTAAAGGCATTTGCATCAGTCAGCAATGTTAAAGGAAGTCTCTGCATCATGGCATGTTACAATGTTTTAATACAAATATTATATACAGTGAGAAAAAAATGATTTGATCCCCTGCTGATTTTGTATGTTTGGCCACTGAGAAAGAACTATCAGTCTATAGTTTTAACAGCAGGTTTATTTGAACAGTTAGAGACAGAATAACAACTAAATAAATCCATAAAAACACATTTCAATAAAGTTATAAATTGATTTGCATTTTAATGAGTCAAATAATATTTGATCTCTTCGCAAAACATGACTTAGTACTTGGTGGCAAAACCCTTGTTGGCAATCACAGAGGTCAGATGTTTCTTGTAGTTGGCCTCCAGCTTTGCACAAATCTCAGGAGGGATTCTGTCCCAATCCTCTTTGCAGATCGTCTCCAAGTCATTAAAGTTTTGAGGCTGAAGTTTAGCAACTCGAACCTTCAGCTCCCTCCACAGATTTTCTATGGGATGAAGGTCTGGAGACTGGCTAGGCCACTCCAGGACCTTAATGTGCTTCTTCTTTAGACAATCCTTTGTTGCCTTGGCCGTGTGTTTTGGGTCATTGTTATGCTGTAATACCCATCCATGAACCATTTTCAATGCCCTGACGGTACACGGCTCCGTCAATCGTCCCTTTGATGCGGTGCAGCTGTCCTGTCCCCTTAGCAGAAAAACACCCCAAAGCATAATGTTTCCACCTCCATGTTGGACGGTGTTGATGGTGTTCTTGGGGTCATAGGCAGCATTCCTCCTCCTCCAAACACGGCGAGTTGAGTTGATGCCAAAGAGCTGGATTTTGGTCTCATCTGACCACAACACTTTCACCCAGTTCTCCTCTGAGTCATTGGCAAACTTCAGACAGGCCTTGCGGGCGCTGCAGGATATCAGACCTTCACGGTGTAGTGTGTTACCAATTGTTTTCTTGGTGACTATGGTCCCTGCTACCTTGAGATCATTGACAAGATCATCCCGTTTATTTATGGGCTGATTCCTCACTATTCTCATGATCATTGAAAATCCATGAGGAGAGATCTAGCAAGGAGCCCCAGTCCGAGGGAGACGGACAGTTATTTTGTGTTTCTTCCATTTGTGAATAATCATACCAACTGTTGACACCTTCTCACTAAGCTGCTTGGCGATGGTCTTGTAGCCCGTTCCAGCCTTGTGTAGGTCTACAATCTTGTCCCTGACATCCTTGGACAGCTCTTTGGTCTCGGTCATGGTGGAGAGTTTGGAATCTGATTGATTGATTGCTTCTGTGGACAGGTGTCTTTTATACAGGTATCAAGCTGAGACTCCCTTTAAGAGAGTGCTCCTAATCTCAGCTCCTTACCTGTAGAAAAGACACCTGAGAGCCAGAAATCTTGCTGATTGATAGGGGATCAAATACTTATTCCACTCATTAAAATGATAATCAATTTATAACTTTTTAGAAATTTTCTGATTTTTGTTGTTGTTATTCTGTCTCTAACTGTTCAAATAAACCTACCATTAAAATTATAGACTTATTTCTTTGTCAGTGGGCAAATGTGCAAAATCAGCAGGGGATCAAATCATTTATTCCTTCACTGTAGGGAATATTATATTATATTAGTAATAATACTACTAATCACAATGTTTTATATTTCTGCATTTAAATTAATATGATTATTCTTGTGTGCAAAGTGCACAAAACATGCACTGATGATTGTTACTAGATTTATTTCTGTATTTTACTTGTTGAAATTGTTTCCTCCTATTGGGCAAAAATTCACCCTTCCTCAGAGCAAGAATAATCAATATAGATACTGTCAAAAGACTTGCCCTTGTCCTCAAAAGGCTGTTTATCATCCAGTGTATTGTGTTTTAGGCTGTGTTTTGTGTCTGACTCGAGCTCTTCATTGTTTCTGCAGGTGGAATGATATAAATAATATGACTCATAATAAGTCTTTCTTTGCCCTGGAGCTCGCCAACAAAGAAGACACAATCCAGTTCCAGACCGTAAGTCAGATGCTTCAGATGCTTCTCTTCTTAAAGTCGCTGAAAGACTTAAGTTAACCTAGAGTTATGCGATCACATATGCCTCTCTGTATGTCCATTCATATTAGTGAATAGATTTATATCTGGCCTCTAAAGAACGCCACTCATTTAGGCCCTGAAACACACGAGTCAATGTTCTGGCCTGATTTGATTCAGTAAAAATGTTCTGGCTCTGTTTCAGGAGGACATGGAGACGTCCAAATACGTGTGCAGAATGTGGCTGGCGCGGCACAAGTTTTACAAAATTAACAACAGCAGTCTGTAAGTTAAAGTGTGTGTGTTTTCTGTCGTGTGTTTTTGTTATAGATGCACAAATATATAGCCTCTTACAGATAATGGTCATTTGTCTTTTATTTCCACTAAAAACTATTTTTAATGTTGTGACTAAACATTCTGTCATTATGGGATTGGATCTTGTGGTTGGATGTATAACAGGAATACATTATATGTGCAACAAAATGAAACCTTTTCATAATTTAGCAATTAATTCTAACAAAAGTTATGGATCTTTAAGATTGAGTGTCTTTGTCTCTTCTCTCCAAGGCTGCATTTATTTGATAAAAAAACAACAATTAATATTATTACAATTTCAAATAACTGTTTTCTATATGAATATATTTTAATATGTAATTTATTTCTGTGATCAAATCTGAATTTTCATCATCATTCAGTGTCACATGATCCTTTCGAAATCATTCTAATATTTTGAGAAACATTTCATATTATCATTGTTAAAAACAGTGATTTTACTTCATACTTTTATAAGCTCAAAAGATGATCATTTATTTTAAATATATATATTTTGGAATATTATATTTGTTACTTTTGATCAATTTAAAGGGGTCCTATTATGCTTTTTCACTTTTTGAATTTTAGTCAGTGTGTATGTTTGGGCATCTACAAAGTTACAAATCTCAAAGTCCACTCCAAAGGGAGATATTTCATAAAAAAAAAAAAAATCCCTTTTAAAGAACTACAACGAACGGCTCGTTTGGACTACAAAGTTGTTTTCCTGTATTTGTGATATCACAAAAATAAATAGTTTTCAGTACTAAAACACCGTCTAAGCTCTCTGCCAATCACAACGCACTGGGACAGCTAACCAATCACAACACATTTCGTTTATGGGAAGGCGGGCCTTCATCAAACCCGGAACTAATCAAGTCGTTTGTGTCCGGCTGGGGAGAAAGGTATTGTAATAATGTAAATTATGTGAGAAATAATGACATTTTCGAACCACAGAGCATGTTCTTGTACACCCAATATAAAATCAAGACTTTGTAAAAGAGCATAAGTAGGACCCCTTTTATGCATCCTTACTGAAAAAAGTACGTAAAAAATAGCTGGTTATGTTAGTTTAATCAGTAATTGGCTGATTAAAATCATTGGCTGCTTCATCGGTGCATCTGTAGTTTTGTGTCTCCTCCTTCACTGCTATCCGTTTACTGTCTCCAGAGAGCTGTCTGAAGGCCCAAACTCTGAGGGCTCCCAGAGGTCCATACTTTCTCTTTCTTTTCCTCGTTTTCCAATCCTCTCTCGTCCCTCTGTTCCTGCTGACAAGGGGTGAGCCTGACTGCACGAGGGCATCGATGCTTTACAGCTCCGAGCTTCTCGTGGGCTACAGAGTGTCAGAAAACTCCTGAGAACTATTTAAGAATGACATGAGTCATGACAAAATGCCTGGGTCATATTTCACCGCAAAAAGTTTTATTTGATTTTATCAAGATAATTTATAGACTGTAAATCAAATGCTACTTTTTAAAAAATAACTATTTAACTTTACAATAAGTCCCTATTACAGCATTATTAATATTACGTTAAATATTGATAATGTGGGTAAAATGCATCCTATTTTTATAATGTCAATGCAACATTGCAGATATTTTTGAAAGTAGACTCTTCTGCTCACCCAGGCTGCATTTATTTATTTATTTATTTCAAAATTACAGTAAGAATAGTTACAGTGTGAAATATTATTACAATTTAAAATAACTTTTATTTTAGGAGTATTTTTTTTATTTTACTAATTACAGTCAGCAGCAAATCAGATGCTATAATATATATATATATATATATATATATAATGTGTCTGAGAGTTTGCATGAAAATTTGAATGCAGTGCAAAATGCAAACCGCTGACTTTGTACTATAGTATAACAGTGCTTGTGACAAATTAAACATGAACTTTATTGCTCTGGTTTATTTCACAGTTGTGTTTTATTGTTTTGTGTTTTATTACAGACAAACGCAGCCCGCTGCTGTAAACACAGTGAGGCGACGGTCCTCGACGAGAATGTCTCTGGTCAGCATTATACCAGTTATTCAATGACTATACAACAGTTTTGCTATGGAGCTTGTTCTGTAGGACGTTTCTGGAGTTTGTCGGCTCTGCGTGATCTCATTTGTTTTTGATGTGATTTACTGTGGCTCTATTCTACAACTTTGCTTTCTACATAGGCAGCTCCCTTTAAGGCAGCATCATAACTAAAGTGGAACCTTATAACCTGAATGCTTTGGATAAAAGCGTCTGCTAAATGCATAAACGTAAATGTAATAACTGTCATAAGCATAAAAAAACCTAAAACAAAAAAGCTTTTAATGCTTTCAATCTTTGAACCAATGTTTGATGTTGTGCTTGCACTTGTATGACTTCAAATACAAAGTTTAGATATGCAGCTAAACCAGGTTTGGGACAGATTTAATATGTCCAGCTAAATAATGCTGCTTTTGTTTTGTCTTCTGATGCAGCCAAAACCGCAACCCTACATGATGCCACCTCAGATGCACTTTAACGGCCATTACACCGAACCGTACACGTCTTCACAAGGTAGAACATCTCCCATCAGCAACGGGCCAACAATGCTGTCCTTTCTTAAAAAAATATTTTCTTGTGTAGTGTTTTGCATCTAAACATTCTTCAATCAAGATAAAAGCAAAATGACAGAATTTAGTGAGAGACAAAATCTTTCAGTGTGGTTAGAAAAATTCACTTTAAGAACTTTACAGAAAAGAAGACTTATATAAACATTCTTAAATCAACACATTTAAGCAAAATAACTTAAGATGTGAAGTCTTCTCGATGTAAAAGATGTTTTATAATTTTTTTCATTTTTTATTTAAATCAAGATCAATTTTAGACAGCAAATTAATGATAAAAAAGTGTTTAATAAAATTGTCCTGGAAAAGAAGACGGTGTGAGTGAAATATAAATAAATGTTTGTGAAAATTACCTATAGAATTTTTCTTAAATTAATTTATCCTGTTAAGTTAAGTTTGCACTGACAAAAATACTAAGAGAAGCATTCATGTATTTTATTTGTTTTATTTCAAATTCAGATTATTTATAATCAGTTACTCAAAAACTCAATCTTTTATAAATATTAAACTTTACAATATTTTTGCATCATAATGATGCTGACTTGCAAAGACTGTCATTTTGCTTCTCAAGTTAATGTATCTTGATTAAAGAAAGTGTAGATATTAGTAAACAATACAGAAATAATTTGTAAGATAATAATTACTGATGCACCTCTTTTGAATTTCCTTCAGATAATCTTTACATCAACAATCAGAATGGTTTCTACTACCATTCCCAGACCAGTCTGGACCGCTCTCCGCACGAGTACAACGGCCGGATCCGTAACGGCAGCGTTTACAGCGCCCAAAGCACCAGCTCCCTCAACAACCCGCAGCACTACCTGCAGCCGTCGCCCATGTCCTCCAACCCCAGCATCACAGGAAGTGACCTCATGCGGCCCGACTACGTGCCTTCCCACCGGCACAGCGCCCTGATCCCGCCGTCCTACCGCTCCACGCCCGATTACGAGACGGTCATGAGGCAGAAGAACCTCGGGATGATCCCGCCGGCCGAGCGCCAGAGCCACTCCATGAGGAACCTCAACATCAGCAACTCGTACGCCTATAGCCGGCCCGACCCGCTCGTGTACAGCCAGCCGGAGATCCGCGAGCACGGCGCGGGCCAGTACCCCTTCCACCTCAACTACAGCTTCCACAGTCCCTCTCCTTACCCCTATCCCACCGAGAGACGGCCCGTAGTGGGCGCCGTCAGCGTCCCAGAGCTCACTAACGTCCAGCTCCAGCAGGCACAGGAATATCCTCCGCCCAACATCATCAGGAATCAGGTTTACTGGCCTCCGCCGCCGTATCCCTACCCTCACCCTCGACCTGCCAACAGCACCCCGGACCTGTCTCGCCATCTCTACGTCAGCAGCAGCAACCCGGATCTGATCACACGCCGTGTCCATCACTCGGTGCAGACCTTCCAGGAGGACAGCCTGCCCGTGGCGCACTCGCTGCAGGAAGTGAGCGAACCGCTCATCATGCCCCAACGGCCTCACATGCACAAGCGCAACTCCATCGAGGTCGCCGGGCTGGCGTACAGCCTGGAGAACATGAGGCTAAAGGAGAGGAAGGTGAGTTGTTTTGGGATGTTAATGTGTCCTTCGGTGTGACGGTGAGAAAATGTTCCCGCTGGTTAATCGATGTGTGACAACACAGATAATACCGGTATTATCACCATGAGTGTGCGGAGGGGGAGTTTTCATTTCAAGGTTATTTGTATAGCGCTTTTTATGATACAATCATTGCAAAGCAGCTTTACAGGAAATTAAGTTTCCACAATATATTTATATATTGTAGAAACTTAATATATTTAACTTATGGCAAAATTAGGTAATTCTGTATATTGTATGAATGTATATGAAACGTTTATTTGCAAAAGCAAATTTTTCATTTTTTTTCAAAAATCATGTTTTTTTTATTGTGTTAGCTGTTTTTTTATTTTATTTAAAAAAAATTACCTAGTCAAAATAACCCAACTGCAGTTTGATTGAGATTAATTATTTGTTTTTGCAAACTCTTCATGTATATATAAATGTGTGTGTGTGTGGGTGTGTGTGTGTGTGTGGGGGTGTGGGTGTGTGTGTGTTTGAGTATGTTTATGTATATAACTTTATAAGAATCCTAATATTTATCATACTAGATTAAACTATTTTGAAGAAAAATAATTTTAACTGTGACATTTTACACAATTAAAATTATTTTCAGCAGCATTTTCCTAATTCTAATATAATTATTTTAATATATAATCATAATTATATAATTTATTCTTTATATTAATCTGATTTAAAATTGAACAAAATATTTTTTTCCTTAATGTAATGCACGTATGTGACTTCATGCACATTTAAAACTTTTCAGCAGTAATTTAGCTTATTCGAAGTAATTAATATAAAATGTCTATAATTAAATAAAGGTCTAATGATTCTATAAATAGTTTTAATATAATTACTAGCAGTGATCTTAGGTTCTAAATTGATCTGTTCTTGAGATAATCTATTCTATTTTATCATTCAAATCAATTTTAATTGTATCATATCATTTTGCTAATTCTCAAATATATAATAAAGAATGCTTATGTAATTCTTATATAATTATTAGTAATATATAATTAAGAATGATCATGTAATTCTTATATAATTATTAGCAATAAACTAAGATTATGAATTAACTATTTTTAAGAAGCTGTATGTTTTTTATTATTATTATATATATTAACATTTTTGCATCACCTACCCAGGTATCCTCATCTGCGGCTGAGACCCCGCCCCCTGTTGCCCAGGCGATGCAGCCTACAGCATCCGGCTCAGACATTAACGTCGTCCTGGAGGTTGCGAAGCCCGAGGATGCGATCATCTACGGCCACAAAAAATCCCTGTCCGACGCCACGATGCTGGTGCACAGCAGCGGTGAGGAGGAAGAGTTTGAAGACGACAGCGGCCGACACACACCCCAGTCCCAGGATGCAGTGGGCGGTCCTGAGCATCACATGACGCCGATGGGACGACCCCTCGTTGATCCACCCGCTTATCCGTTCAGCCACAGTATGGAGACGGTCCTGACAGGCCCTCTGGCGTACCAGCCCCACTCCATCATCCAGCTGCCGGCTCTGCGAGAGCCCGGTAACATGGTGCCTTCAGTATCAGAGGGGGATCTGAGCGGACAGGGACGCTTGAGACAGAAGAGAGACGTCTTTAAGAGACCTGTGTCTGACGTGCCTCCTGCCAGAAGGAACATCGATGGCCTTCCGCCAGCGGTAAGATCACTTAATCTGAATTAAATCAGAATCAGTTAAATGTGCATTCGGGATTGAAACATACAAGAGGTTTAGGTGTATTTGCACATTCACTTAATGTTAAAAGCTTGAGAGTTTGAACCTTTGAAAAATATTAATATTATTGGAAGTGTAAAATAATTATACTGTATTATTGTGAGAATAAACAATTATTATAAATACTTTTTATTAACAAAATTATAATTATACAATTATTTTATATTAAACAGGAGAATTGTAATTTGCAAAAGTAATGTATTTAGTATTTTTATAAATATTAAAAATAATAATAATACTTATCCCATTTTACGTCCAGCTATAAAGTCAAAATAAAAGTCTTTAATTTAAAAGATTAATCAGTTCTTTTAAAGATCAGAGTTGAATCAGAAAAAAAAAGAAAAAATATTAGACATGAATATTGTAATCTGTAGTGTAAAATTAAATTATTATAATAAATATTTGTTATTAAATGAATTTTATTAGATACATTTTAAAATGATTTACCAGTAGAATTGTGACAAAAGAAATATATATTCAGCATTTTATAATTAAATAATAATTATTGTTATTATCTAAAATATTTGTGTCCACTATTGTCCAGTTACAAAGTCACAATAGAACACTTTAAATTAAAATATTAAATATTTTATCTAGTTACATGTGTTATGTGACCATCAACCAGCTTCAGAACTGTGAAATGAGACGTTAAATAATTGAAATATTAACTTAATCTACTTCA